>JAUZSZ010000115.1:21408052-21419532 GCA_034780575.1 Labeobarbus marequensis | reverse complement strand
CAACCGGTGGGTCACAACCCAAAAATGGGTCGCATGTCTGTTCTAACAAGGTCGTGCACAACAGACTAGAAACAATGGTAAATGCAAATCCTAAAATGCAACTAACCATGTACTAATCACACATATTTAGGATGGCTTATCAACCTTTAAAAGGCAGGAGAAAACCCATCCCTTTTCATTTATCAGAGGCTGTGAGTGTAATTAAAGTATTTAGCAGTATTTTGATGCAACTTTTTGTCACACAAACCAAATTTGACAGATATCAGTTTTTTAAAAATTGACTGTCACTGTGTCAAGAAAAAAAGAAAAACTCTGTTTGTGGTGAGAACAAACATCTGCTGCTCCAGTCGGCTAATTAAATAAAAGAAATGTATTTATGAATTTTAAGTTTTTCACATTTCCTTCAGTTTGTTTAATTGGGTTTTTGGTGACGAAGGGGTTAACCGCGCAGTCTTTACGACAAGCCGTAAACTGATTCGTAAAAGATGGCGACCCGGTGCATCTGTCAAAACGTGAGAGTTTAATGTTTTATAACTGGACTCTCAGAAACCTGCACGGACTATCGGTTTGGATTAATGTACTTGCATTAACTAAGGACCATCGCTTGATCAGTGGAGGCGACTTCTGTGGAAAAGAAGAGGATGTTTTCTTTCCTAAGGAGGTGACATTGGGAGGACAGAGGCTGCTGGATTTGACACTAAATAAGTAAAAGAGCGTGTCAGTTCTCTGATGTGAACTTCAATCTGAAAGTATCAATGAAACATTCATACATTTAAATAACTGGTCTATTAGTTTCTTTTAGTTTTTAAAATGACTTGGAGGTCACGGCTCTCTTACATTGGATGGAGGCATCTAAGTATTTTTTCCAACCCATCTCCATCTAACTTTAACTGGACTAAAGTGGTGTCTGACGCTGAGAAGATCGTAGGATATCCAACTTCATTCATGAGTTTACGCTGTTTACTCAGTGACGAGCTCAGCAATGTGGCCATGCATGTCAGGAAGCTGGTGGGAACAAAACACCCTCTGCTCAACACCGCCAGGTACTGTGTTACATTACATTCATCTATTTCTTCTGGCCGTCAGGTGTGATTCTTGAACAAATTCCTTATGTTTAGTCTCTGGTTCACAAAACCAGTCTGAACAATTCGATCACGAATCAGTCCACACGGTTCTTAAGTCATTTGACTCATTAAACTGAGAACCGATAGTTACTTTAATAGCTGATTATTACAAATAAATCAATTGTTACAAATAAAAAACATACTGGAAACATACGACAGTTTTAGCAACACGCATATTAAACAGAGCTGAAATAAACAGCATTTTAATATAACGTGCAATAATAGGCTAATAAATGTTTGAGCACCAAATCAGCATATTAGAATGGTTTCTGAAGGATCATGTGACACTGAAGACCACAGGAATAAATTACAGTTCAAAATGCATTCAAATAGAAAACTGCATTAAAGTAATAATATTTAAAATCACAATATATAAATTATATCTGACAATACTACTATTTTATTGCATGTTTAACCATTTTAACCAAATAAATGCAACCTTGCTGAGCATAAGATACTTATATATAAAAAAAGAATAAAAAAAATACCAACCCCAAACTTTTGATTTAGACAGTTTTATCAACATGCAAATGAAACCAAACTGGTTGTAATAAATATGAATATTATTACAACGTGCATTTTTCAGGTAAGATATTAATTTGAGTGCTTTACTGTAAATGCACATAATAATAAACTGCAAGAAACTGAAATGGGATATAAAAAATGCTGATTAACTTATTTGGAATTTTTTAGAGCATGTAAATATTCCATTCCAGTGTCAGCGACCATGAAGTTATGTAAAATAATTTTTTTGTTCGAATGAACCAGTTCACGAAAATAAATTGGACTTATCGTAGCCAACATGTATGTACATCTAGTGTTCATGGGGCCAATTTTTTAAAAAACCCTTTACAAAGATAAGAGTTAGTTAATGAATATTGATGAGGTCACACTGAAATTGCTTGGTAAGCTCCTAAGAATGATCTGGCATGTGACACTGACAATGTTAATGAAACCAAGCCTTCAGCATACTAGCTTTGCTTAACTGCCTTCCTGACTAGTGCCAGTATGCTATCATCTGCGCTTCAGCCAATCAGTTCTAACATATCCTGATCAATATTCATGATTTATATTCAATATTCACTCACTTGAGTATCACCTGCTTATAGTGATGCAGAACATTAACATAAGTGGCTCTCAGAGGACAAATTAAAAGACCACATGGAGCCTTATAGGCCTCATGAGTTTACACCCTGCAGGAACTGCTGGGTAATCTGCAGTACCGACATGCTCAGTTTGTTAATTGAGAAGCAATCCACTTTAATAAATCAATAGGATGGTTGATGTTTTCTTCTAATCCCTCTCATTATAGTCCAGCATGTAAAGCTGTTTTATTGAAGCAAAAGTGTCTTTACTGCAAGTCAGTACATCTTGGTGACACCACATGCACCTTTTTTAAGTAGGTTAATGAAAAGTGAAAGAATGAAATTTAAACGACAGTTCTTGTACAAATTGTACTTTTCAGGCTAGCCCAGTTAAAGCACATTCATTGAGCTCGGAAGGTGTAATAAATGAGACTTTTGTCCTCTCCTAGGTCTACAGGTGAACGTAACCTAATGGTTTTGCATCTGACTCCAGATGTCACAGGTTCAGTTCTGGTTAGAGGTGAATTAGAAATAGGAGAGTTATTGAATTCACATGAGTATGGCACTTAACCCCTAGGTTACTTCAAGGAGATTGACACTGGGAGTGAAGTACTTAAAACTAGCCAAATTAAATGGCCAAATCAAAGCTGTCTCCCCCCAGTGGCTGTCGTTTGCAGTTCCAGTCTGATTTTGTGTAACTTTGAGACAGATAGCCCACTCTGTCATACTGTAGATCAAGTGTGTTTCTGGACTTTTCTTTAGTATAGAACTCTGTCTGCTTTTTTACACTGTTGTGAGTTTTACTTTGTTGCTATACGTAAAGTCCATAAATTTAGCTTATGATATGTGTGGTATTAGCTTTAGGTGTTTTTGTGTAATAACCTGATCATATTCTGATCAATTTTCAGTGACATTACAGTTTTTAACAATCAGAAGCATAAATGGAATTTTTTTCTGAACCAGAATTTACCTACAAACACAAAATAGGATTTACAAAATAAAAACAAGTAAATCCCTTGTAAAACCGAACATGCTGAAAGGTACAATTTGCCCCAAATTGAAAATTCTGTCATTATTTACTCACGTTTATGTCGTTCCAAACTCATATGACTTTATTTCTCATGTGGAACACAAAAGATGATATTTTCTAACCAAACAGTTTTGGTGACCGTTAGCTTCCATTGTATGGACAAAAACACATAAACAAATCTTCTTTTATGCTCTATTGAAAAATAAGGTCATACAGGTTTGGAACAACATGAGGGTGAGTAAATGTTGACAGAATTTTCATTTTTGGGTGAACTAACCCTTGAACTTTTTTTCGCCTGAGCGCTGTCCAACTGAATGACATACAGAAAGTTTTAAGAGGAAATAAAGGCTGACTGTTTGTGTGTGTGCGTTTGGTTTTAGAGAGAGAGACAGTTCGGGAACCCAATCCGGCCCATCCAGACGACAGTGCTGGCAACAGTAGCCCAAGGGTGTAATAACCTATACACCTAAATCTGATATGACAATCCGTTTGGGAGGGGACCCTGTCTTGTCCCCTCAGCGTCAGTGCAGATTCAGCCGTCTCCTAAGACACGCCAAAGATATTTATATGCACAATTGCAGGCTGGCGAGTCGGGCAGTGCCAGCTCACATTCCGCTTCGCCTTTCTGTTCATTCTTAAAAAAAAAAACAGACTTCAGCAAAGTTCAGAGCAGTTTGCGGTTGTGCTGAGCAGTTTGCGGTTGTGGTAAGAGCTTGCGGAGATGTCCGTGACACGTCAGGGGAAGACCTTCACAGTTCCACACACATACAGAGGACCTGTGACAGGTGTTCTCAGTGAGGTCCTTTATGGCAGGGGTTTTCAATCTTTTATATGCCACAGACCCCTAATTATAATCATCCTCATGCGAGGGACCCCAATCATAAATTTAAAAGGCATCTGTATAGTTTCTTGTATAAAGAACCAATTTATACTGTGAAAAATGTATATTATAAATATTGTCTGAATAATATTTTAGACATATGTAGTTTGTAAATATTTTTTCCTACTCATTATAGTACTGTACTGTATTATTTATTTATTTACTTTTATTTTAAAGTTTTATTTGTTTATTTGTTTGTTTCCCTCCAAAATGTTTCTATGGACCCTCACTTTGAAAACCCCTGCTCTTTGGTACTTAGTGGGGCCACCCCAAAAAATTTTGTCCCAGTCTACATGTAAAGCAACAACCCAGCTGCGTACACACATATTATTCCAGACGAACAGAGGGCAGTGATGTAATGTCACATTTTCTCTATGACATCATTTGCTGTGGCATTTTTATTGATATTTACAGCATTTTTTTCTCAGCTCTTAGTGGCCATTCACATAGGATGTGCTAATGTGGCAAAAAAGCTACATGTAGAGTTCAATGTATTTAAAAAAAGACATGTTTATTATCTCCCACACACTATTGCGAATATAAATACTCAATGTGCTTGTCTATAAATGGTACATATATGCAAATATGCTCATCCCGCCCCAAGATTCATCTGATTGGTCCATTGACATTTATGCAGAGATATTTGTTTACTGTATCCAATGTAAAAAAACATTTTTTTTAAACCTTATATAGCATCTTAGAAATGCACTGCTCATGGTGTAAGATGTGGAAAAAATATGCACTATAGGGGACAATTAAGACAGCCATCTAGTGCATGTTTTCATTGGCTAATCAAAAACAGTGTTGTGTGTGAACAGCCCCTTTGAATGTTTCACACATATTAAGTGTACTTCACTGCGCACTTCTTGTTCGTGAGGGTCATAAACACTTTCCAGCTGGTCTGTAACGTTCCATCACTCTTTCATTCCCTCTTTCCAATCATTTCTTTTCACCACTCGTCTTGTTTTAATGACTCCCTGCTCCTCCCTTTGCAATAGAGTGAGTTTGTGATTTAATGATGTGTCTGTTTGTGTGCGTGTTTTGAGATGCAGTTTCTGTATGATTGATTAATGGTGTGTGTGTTTCTGGGTGGTGGATGTGACCAGATTATTTCAGTCCGCTGTAGTTTGACCTTTGTGTCAGTATGTTTTTAAAATGTTAGCTGAAGCCATCGGGGCTGGTGGACAGGAGGATGTTAAAATCCTGATTGTTCAATGGGATGGTCTTTCATATCTTGCTATATATGAGCACTGTGTTTACATTGAGTGCAAGAAATAAAAAATCAGCTCATTGTAAAAACACAACAACACATGGAAAAACATGTTTATGTGAGATTTTGAAATCATCTTTTTTTTAGTTTAGACATATACAGACGTGCAAAAAAATGAAAACTGATATATACAGTACACACACACACAAGCAAAAAATACTACATAATAAATACTATAATAGTATATAAATATACTGGCCACAAGAACACTGAAATCTGAGTAATGGTGGTGTGCTGATCAGGTTTCGCTTAAACTATTTATGACCTTTACCTGATAAGAATACATTTTAAGGCGTTTACATGACCTACACAGTACTGGGTTATTATTAAGCATAATCTATGTAAGATGATATATGTAACCACACTCATTGATTCTCCAGTTATCAGCCACTTTTATGTATTTCCAGCTCTCTCTCGGATATATTCCACGTTTGTACCTTAAATGTCTCCAGTCTCTCCTTTATTCTTTCATTCTGTTATGATATGTCCTGCCCACCCCTCTCTCTCTCTCTCGTTCTTGCGCGGGGCTGTTTGGTAGTGGGCGTGTCTGGGTGTCATCTCATCTCGATTACCACAGTTGTGATTCATGACAAGTGACTCTCTGCCTGGAGACGGGATTACAGCCCTTGTCGTCACTGGAACTGCATTGTGCCTCATTGCCCGGCAACCAGAGACGTTTGTAGCCATGGAACACTTGTGATATGTACATCCTGCACGACCTGCACACTACATTAGATTAATATCAGTCTGGATTTAAACTTTCTATTGCTTTGTATTCACTGTGCACGCAAAAGCAAACAGGCAGGTCCAAATTGCCAATGGAAGTCTCAGTTGGTGCATTTTAATGACTCTGTCACTCAGACAGTTCACTTCCTCATTGATACAGCTCAGATGACTATCACTCACTGAACACTAGGTTATCATAGAACTATAGGGGCATTTACAAAGAACACGTTTTTGCATTCCACTGCAGTGCTTTTCCATTCACTAGACAAATGTGTTTGACCTTTATGCTTATGTGTATTGCGTCTTTTTTCTTTATCACATGTTCTAAAAAAATATGGCGCTCAAGTGAGAAAAATGCAACTTGCCTAGCTTCTTGTGTTTTTAAAACAAAAATGTCTTTTATGTGAATCATTCCTTAGGGGGCTGTTCACACAAAACACGTTTTTGCATTTTACAGTGTTGCTATTCCGTTCTTCCATCTTGCATATTTTGAGGTGTCTCGGAAGGCCATAACCATATCTTGAACATTGGACTGTGCTAAAATTATATTTATAACCAACCGTGCTGCGCGCACGCACAGAAACATTCAGGAGCACACATTCAGGAAACTTGTTGTTGACGCTGCCCCGCGACTTTTATTAATAAAATAGCTTTTATACTGAATTGCTACATCATATTTCTCATTAACGAGGAGGTAAAATCATTGTTTTTGAAGTAACTAAAATCACAGCTTCCTTGTTTGCAGAGAGATGCACAGATGGAAATTCACACATGTATCTCTCTCTCTCAAAATGGCCATATTTGAGAGAAATTTTGAGCAGTTTGCATCACTGGATATAGATGTCGGTCATTCAACATTTCTGTCGTAAAACAGTTGACCAGTATTAAATTATTTGCAACTTCCAGCTATCTTTCAACTTTAAACTGACGCTTTGTGTTGGAATTCATGCTCTGCAGTTTGGCCATTTCTAGTTATTGTCTATGGCTCTGGCGTGTCATAAAGTTTTTTTTTTCTTTCCCCAGATGTAAAACGTGCTCTGCGTGAATGGCCCCTTACTGTGTTCTTTTTGATAGCAATGTTAAAAAGGTTAGTTTCAAGGTCACTGTTTTTGATATTTCACCTTGTTGTAAAATGTAGTATATCTGCAACAGTGTTTCATATTTTTGCCATAAATATTACTTTAACTTAATTTGAAATATAATAGGATTGCAGGGTGCTCATTTAGAAGGAAAAAAAAAATAAGTTTTATATTATGGATATTCAGCTGTTTTCTCACAACTTCCCTTTAAAAAGGAAGTGGGATTTTAAAAAGTGGTTCTTTATGTTGGGGAATTATCAGTTGAAAATGAAAGATTTATTATGTGTCTCTAAAATGATCAAAATGCTGAATATTTCTTTTAGAGGAAAGAGGTCTTTGGACATTTTTGCTACTGTGTCCTTAGAAGGCAATTATAAGAAAGTTATTTGTATTATATGTATATTTAAACCAGTAATAGAGCTGAGTAAAGGGTCTGTGGGGTTGGACGCCTTTGCACAGAAACAACCACCAGCCGTCATGCAGATGCAAATTAATCATGATGTTGAAAGGCAGACTAGCTCATAACAGCGATGACCTCTGCCTCTAAGACCTCCTCGTGGAACTGTGATTAACAAGCCCGCGAGTGTCTTTGTGTGTCTGTTTCCTCCTCCGTAGAGAGAGAGAGAGACAGTGAAAGATGGAGAGATGGGAGGTGAAAAGAGGGCGAGATTGTATTGGAATGACATGCTGGCTCGTTAATATGACACTGTGCATTTCTTTTAAACACAATTAGAATATGGTGAGGCTGGACGGTCACACACTCGATCACACACACATACTAGAAACTTTTATTTTCACAAAGTTGCCAGATGACAGTATTAGTCAAATTTTAGAGGGCGTTCAAAGCGTTTTGTTTAAACAATGTGCTAGATGGATGTCTTTGACTGTTGCGTTCTTGTCTTGTTCATGACATGGCATTTTAAAAACACATTCAAGTTAAAAGATCAACTTAAAAACAATATTTTTTTGCAATTTTTCCATTTCACTACCTGCAAAAATGTGTTCTGTGTGAATAACCTCTTATTGAACTAGATTTTATTTTACATTTTGTAAAGAAATGTTAGTGGTTTTTGGTTCTTGCATGTGAGGAGCTCACTAGGTGTTGTAGGTGCTTGCTAGGGCATTGCCATGTGGTTGCTAAGGTGTTCTGAGTGTTTTTGTTGTGTGTGTGTGTGTGTTTCTATGTACAATCTCATATTAATCCCATTCAAGTGTTTTTAGGGCACTGCTATACACTTGCTGGGGCCTTCTGGGTTGGTGCTTAGCAGTCCATATAATCTTCTGTGGTTGCATTCTGAAATAATGCAGTTGTCAATCCAATCACACATTTAATATACTAACTGAAGTGACTTCTAAATATAAAAGGTTCAACCAGATTCCATCAAAATTTGGTTATGAAAATGTATTTCATCACTGTCACTATGGTTACAGGTGGTATTAATGGCTACGGCGATACACTGAATTGACACTTTCACACAGACAGTATTCAAGCTGTTCCTGGCCAGGAACAGGATATTTTGAGAGTCACACCTGCTAGTAAATACTGTTGTCAGTTCTAAACCGTGTGAATATACTACAGTCCTTAGATACATCTTGAGTCCCTCTTTCAATGCAATCCTATTTATTTTAAGTCTATTTTTAAGTTTTGTTTTTATCAAGAGGTTTAGATCCAGACCCGTGTTGAGCTTCTACAAGAAATTTGGAGTTCAGTGGCATTTTCTTGAATTTTTAGGCAGATTATTTGATAAAAATACTTGGTCTTGATTTATAGAAAAACATATAGATAAAAAAAATAGTTACTTTTATAGTAGCTGTTCTTATATGCCATAAGTGTGCGTATCATTTCAGTAATTCAGTGTGTCTCATCAGCAGTGAGCAGAAGCAGATCCTGGTGTAACTCTGCAATCTGTAGCTGCTTTTCATCGTTATAGCTCTTTAATTAGCTGATGAATCACATTTCTGCTCTTCATAGCACCATTATATCTCATTCTGAAGGGTCTAATGGGGAGTCATGGCCATCAGCACAGAGTACTGACCAATAGTTAGCCTTATTCATTAATAGATCTCACATATGACTCAGTGAAAATGTGCAGTTAATGCTGTTTTCTTGGAGCACTTACATGTATTTTGGAAAAACTACAGGAAGTTGTTTTGTTGATTTGTTCTTTTTGAAATACTGCCTCTGCACTTAGGAAAAAGTACTAACTTATAATAATAATGATAATATTTAAATAAAAATACATTTATATCTAGTGTGTAAACATGTTACTGTTCAAAAGTTTGGGGTCAGTAAGATTAAAAAAATAATACTTATTCAGCAAGGATGCTTTGAATTGATCATAAGTAAAATGTATAATGTTACAAAAGATTTCAAGCAAATGCTGCATATTAAGCAGCTGAGCTGTTTTCAACATTGATAATTAGAAATGTTTCCTTAGAACTAAATTACCATATTAGAAATATTTCTAAAGGATGTTGTGACACTGATTTATTTTCACAATTTTATCCAGCTAAAAATACATAAAGAACATATATACAGTATGTTATGTGATTTGTAATTTTATGATTTTTTTTTAATAGAGGATTTGTGTACGACAGCCGGAATAATCTACAGATGCGAGGTCTCATTGTGCTGCTAATGTCAAAAGCAGCCGGTCCATGTCCCAGTACCAGTGACCCGATTCATGACAGTATGGTCAGCGGCATCTACCCCAGGTAAAGGTACCTTTCTTTCTCTTTTTTAGACTGCTACCACACACAGGCTTTGAGAAAGTGAGAGAGGGAGGGAGACCAGCCTGAAAGATGTTTGACAGACAGCAGGAGAAAAGAATATGGAGAGGGCAAGGACTGTTTGTGTTATGTATGGACATTGCTAGTTTACACATAAGAAGTCCATAGACTTCAAAGTCCAAACCCTAGACAGTTTCATATTTGATTCATGAATTTCTAGGTTGCTGAAACACCTACTATACACCTAACTTTGCTGCACACAATCTGCTATATGCATCCTGCCCTCTGTTTAATAATGAATACTTTTTTATAAATAACACAACTACACCAAATGCATATTTTTGCTCAGTTTTAGAGTTTTTTCCTCCTTGAATGTCAGTTCCACGTTTTGACTATATCATAATATATGGACCATAAAATCACGTTTTTATATACAGTTATGTCCATGTATATTTGGACTCTGACACAATTTTCATAATTTCATCTCTGTATGCCACCAGAACAGAATTAAAAATCAAAGTGCAGATTTTAAGCTTTAATTCAAGGGGTTGAGCAAAAATCTAACATAAAATGCTTAGGAACTACAACCATTTTTATACACAGTCCCCCCATTTTTTGAGGCTCAAATGTAATTGGACAAATAAACATAATCTTTTGTGATACTTTGCCAGGCCTTTACTGCAGCTGACTTCAGTTGCTGTTTGTGGGCCTTTCTGCCTGTAGTTTTGACTTCAGCAAGTGAAATGCATGCTCAATCGGGTTGAAATCAGGAGATTGACTTGGCCATTGCAGAATATTCAATTTTTTTACCTTCACAAACTTCTGGGTTGCTTTTGCTGTATGCTTTGGGTCATCGTCGTCAAATTGTACTATGAAGCACCGTCTGATCAACTTTGCTCCATTCGGCTGAATCTGGGCAGAGTATCCCTGTACACTTCAGAATTCTTCCGGCTGCTTCTGTCCTCTGTCACGTCATCACTATACACCAGTAACCCAGTGCCACTGGAAGCCATGCACACTCATGCCAGCACACTGCTCTACCTTGTTTCACAGATGATGTTGTATGCTTGGATCATGAGCTGTTCCAAGGCTTCTCCATACTTTTTTTCTTCCTGTCATTCTGGTACAGGTTGATCTTAATTTCAGCCGTCCAAAAGTGGTCTTGCTTTTTTAGATGTTTTTTTTGGCAAAGTCTAATCTGGCCTTGTTTGGACCTTGTGTTGAACCCTCTGTTTTTGCTCTTGTGAAGTCTTCTCTTAATTGTAGACTTTGACAGTGACACGTGTATCTCCTGGAGAGTGTTCTTCTCTTGGCTGGATGTTGTGAAAGGGTTTTTCTTTACCATGGAGAAGATCCTCCGTTCATCCACCACTGTTGTCCTCCGTGGACGGCCAGGCCTTTTTATGTTGCTAAGCTCACTAGTGTGTTCTTTTTTTCTCACAATGTACCAAACTCTTGATTTGCCCACTCCTAATATTCCTGCTATCTCTCCAATGGATTTATATTGATTTTGAAGCCTAACAATCATCTGTTTCACTTGCATGAAAAGCTCCTTT
>JAUZSZ010000115.1:21365271-21379088 GCA_034780575.1 Labeobarbus marequensis | reverse complement strand
CTCGTTTGCTGGATTTTTTAGATCAATAGCGAATCTCTGTTGTCATGGTATTTGTTTTGTTCTCCGTGATGTGGTGTGAACATCATTACTTAAAGTTGTTGTGAATCCATCCCCAGTTGCTCAGGTGAAAGTCATGGGACCTGTTTGTTCATCTTCACTTTTTTTCCTTTCACACCTCTCCATCATGTTTTCACTAATGGTCTCACGTGGGGCTGGGAATGCTATGAGGAGCAACAGGAATCTAATGATAACATTCTGGAGTTATAGACTTGCAACTCATCTGGAAACCCGTAAGGAAACTGTTTTCTGCCACAACACCATGAAGTTTACTGCCGTAAGGTCAGTAACATGGTGGAGTTTTAGTTTTTCAGTATTACATTAAAATTGCAATTTATGGATACTTGACTCGAATACACCTTTTCTAAGATGAGCATGTCATTACTTTTTGAATATATGGCGCATGATGCTTCAGTGAATGGATACTGTCAGAATGAGAGTCCAAACAGCTGATAAAAGCATCACAATAATCCACAAGTAATTCATACGATCTATTAACATCTTGTAAAGCATAAACAAATTAATTGTTAAGGCATTTTTAACTTCAAACCGTTTTTTCTGAACTTTTTGTTTCATATTGCTTTCTCCAGAGAAATATGCACAGACCAAGCACCGTCTGCAAGCAAAAACAGTCTAAAACAGTTCTAAACAAATATGTTGGTGGATTTTGATGTGAGAGAACAACAGTAGATGGACTTTTTCACTGGGGGAAGCGTTATTATGGATTATGGACTCATATTTTGGCCAGAAGCAATGGTTTAAAGTTAAAATCGAAACTCTGGGTAGAAAATATTTGAGGCAAGAAAAATTCAAAGACAATTTGTGTGAGAGAGACAAAGCAAAATGGAGTGAGACCACACTCCTTTAATAAAGCACTGCCAATAAAAGTCAGCAGCTTTGCCTAAACCATCTCTCGTTTCACAGAAGCACCACTCCAAACCTAATATTGAGCTCATTGCTGGATAAACATCATAACCATGTCATTTTGAGCGAAAGAAATGTGTTACACAAATTCAAATTAAGTTCAGCTATGGTGAACTTTAGAAGACAAGTACTAAACACACAGAGAGGAAAGACAGTGAGGATTTGATCGTGATTCTCTAATAGCAAACAGTGGATTAAAGACTTGTTTCTGCCCACACGCTCAGCTGTGTCACTGACACGGAGAGGAGCCGTCACAGCGTTAATTAAGGGAGAGTTGTGGGGATGTACTCGTTTACAGACAGGATGCATCTTACTAATGGGAGTGATGTGTATCTGGAAGGCAGGTCTTAAGGTCAAATGTTTCCTCTCCCCACCATATCGGATTCGGGTTTAGATATTAATTGTCATGGTTGGCTGTAATTAGGTTGGCCAGTACAGACAAGATGAAATGCAAGCAATTACATTCAATATCACTTATGGAAGGTATGATTTCAACAGATAATTAATATATATGTGTGTGTGTGTGTGTGTGTAATCTGTTATTTGGAAGTGATAATAATTAAATTATGTCATTTAAAATAAAAGCATTACTGAGAAAATGAATTATTGTTTATATGTATTGGTTGTGTATGTGTGTGTGTAACGTAATTACAACAAAAATGTACAGTATATGTGTACACACACACACACACACACACACACACACACACACACACATATATATTTATATACATATACACACACACACACACACACACACATATATATATATATACATATATAAACATATGTCAGTTTTCATAAAATCATCTCACCCTAAGATTGACAGATATTTAGAGTTTTAAGATCTTGTTCTGATGCTGCTTCTTGGTCCTTGTCATACAGTTCTACTCACTGGCTCCCTAAGAGTTATATATCACAGTTTTATCATAAAATATTAACTAGTGAGAGCTAATTAATTCAAACAAGTATTTCCATCAAATAAAATCTATGAAATATGTCAAACCTTTAACCCACAGTCACAGTGTAGCCCAATTCCGTGGACTTCGCAAAGCTGAGTAGTAGCATAAAAATAAGGATTGTTTCCAAGCAGGTCTCCCCAAACACTTCCCATCTGCCATTGGTCACACAAACGAATAGTCCCGCCCCAAACTCACGCCATTGGTTCAGCCACTGCTACTGGTCAGAATGCTCAAACAGACAGTTTTGATAACGCCAGTTTTTACCATTTAAGTCTCTGCATCTATTTATTTATTTAGAATATATAGGCTAAATATATATTTGTGTGTGTGTGTGTGTATATACGTATATGTATATATGTTTGTGTGTATGTTATGGGGGTCAGACATACACACAGACTTGAGTTCATGGCCGTCAGTATCATCACCCTGGTAACCTGATCCTGTCTATGTTTTTGCGCATGGAAATGATTTTTGCGGTTTGGCGATTCGTGGCAATCCGATCCCCTGATGACATGGTGGCTGGATTCGCACAGGTAGAGCAAGCGAGAGAGTGTGTGTATAATAGCAGCTCCACTTCAGCAAAGCTCAAAACTATTACAACCCTCATTTATTCCATACAGACAGACGACTCTCCGCCTCCTTTATGTGCTTGGGCCTGTGTGAGTTATTTTGGGACTGGAGGAGGCTGGACCAAGATCAGTCACCTAGATTTGGTGTGCGTGCATTGAAACTAAATTTTTAATGTCGGGGTTTTAGGTCTTTGTTATTATAAAATTAATTAGAAGCGTTCTTGTTTGGGGTGTGACTCATGCATTTTGTCACGTGTGCTTATAGACTTTTACCATTTTTAACTGATATGAAAAGCAAAACAATTAACTGGACAGCAGTTGGCTTATGGCTGTCAGTTTGACTTTATTTTCCTTGTGTGTTTATCCAACAGTTTATTATTAAAACAAGTATGATTGTATTGGAGTTTTAGCTTGGAGCGCAGAATCCAAAATTGATTTAGAAGTCTTTTGAATTAGGCTACTGCAGGCGTTTGAAATGCCGTTTTATTTTGGCACAAATGCACTAAAATATCCTTTCTCGATTTGACGGATGCAATTCTTTCTTTCATGTGATAAAAAATGAGATGAGCGCATGTTGAAATGAGTCTTTAACGAGCAGCGCGAGACTCCCTGTTCACTGCGCGCGCGTCCCATAGAACAGAGGCGCGAGCGTCATCGCATGAGCGCGTGATGGATCAAACAGCCCACATTACCTGAATAATGACTGGCGCCTCATCACACCCACATCTCAGAGAGCCACGGCTCCGTGACTTAATGCAGACATCACTAATGCAGACATTACTAATGCGCGTTACGGGACATTGGCCACATCGGGTGCCGCTGATGAGTGTCTGAGAACATAGTCTCTCAGTGGACATATTTCACCTATTTGCTTTAGTGTAAGATGCTGCGTATGTTTTGTTGTAGTTTGAGTTTGTAACAATGTACGTCACCCATAAATAGATCATCACATATTTATATACTGTATAAAGTTGAATTAGACCTCCTTATATGGATTATTTTAAAATTTCAAAGTAGCCTACTTTATTCGCGTGATTGTTTTGCTTCCAACAATAAAATAAACAAACAAACTGTAAATATACGTTGTAAATAAAAAATAATGGCAGTATATAAATTTGAATAAAAGTAAATATTTATTTGACAGCAAAACGTATCACAATACAACGCAACTTTGCCCTGCAGTACTTGTCATATCCACTAGACGGCAGTTCATTGGTAAACTGGCAGTAAACATAAAAGCGCTGACACTGGGCCAGTTATAGTTTAATAATTATAGTTAAACTATATTATTATGTTGTTGAATAGTTGTAACTATCATGGACGGGAATATGCCGTATATCCTATTTATGCGCTGATAATGTTCTAATAAATTTTAATAATGGCTTTTCAAGATAACATGATGGTATATGAAAGATTACAGACAGCAGTTTGGACCTACATAAATTAAAAGAGAGCACACGTAGTTTACTCAAACAACCTGCTCTTAAAAAGTGTTAACAATTCAAAATGTTCAAATCACCTTTTTTTTAGCTGGTGGGAAACTATACAGAAATGCATTTTATTCTAATGCTTTGGTAATTAGTATGCAAAATACATACTACTAATTTATGACTTTTTTCATTTTTTGTTGCATTTGTTTCAATTTGATAATGACAATCATACATTTTTAGTCCTAAATGTTACAGATGAAATTAAATTCATTTTTGGCCAACATTTGGTTTTATGAAAAAGAAAGAAAGAAAGAAAGAAAGAAAGAAAGAAAGAAAAACAGAACTTGTAAATCGAGTCACTAATCCACGAAGACTTAGTAAATGAATTTAAAAAAACTAAAAACCAAATATTATTACGTGCAAAAAGTTCTGTGTGAACAAAGTACATCCAAACAATTCGTGGTAGCCTATCGTTTGGTTTTCTTGGTGTTGCTTACATTTCCAGTCTCATTACTCATTTGCTGAACGTAATTTAACTGTACCACCTTCAAATAAATGAAGTTAGAATAAAAAACAGAATGCACTATAAAACGTTTAAAAAATAAAAACTATATTTGCGTAATACATTGAATATCTCATATTTATACATTATTTATTTCAAAAGTTTTTTTCCCACATAAAAGCATGGCTATTACCAGTTTTGTAAAACAAATAAAACTATATACTGTAGGGTGATGTAGGTTTGTATGGTCACAAGCGTCTATGACGCGGGTGATTTTACACTCGTGGAACTCAGGCGAGCGACTCGAGGGGCCTCTCGAAACGACTACTGTGTCACGAGAATTCCCACGCCATAGGAGCGCACTCCGCGCGTTTCACTGCCAAGGCGTAGCAGCTCAGGGATTCACGTGGGGTGGGCTGGCAAAAACCCACAGCAAACCCATAGCTGTGCGGAAATGACACAGTACCGTCACGTCACGCGAGAGGGCACTGACTAGAGAAAAAAAAAAGCAGCGGAGAGAAACACGGACAACAGTTACCCGTGGAAAAATCCACTGGATTTAAAGACGTGACCATGGCTAATGCCTCCTAACCTACTGCACACGGCTGCCCGGAGTCGCAAAGGTGAGTTTAATTTCAGCCGCGCAGGTAGTTTATGCGCGCCGTGTTGCGGGAGACGGAGCGAAAACTCATCGGTGGATGTTTTTCTTGCCGCGTCACGCAAGAGGGAGAGTTGCGCACGGGGGAGGGAGGGGAAACACGAGAGAGAAGGGTAGCACTCTGTATTACAGCAAAACACATAAAGAATACGTTATTTTCTTAAGACATATGCAGTCCACAGAAGGAACGCAGTAGGGAGCTGCTTGTCCGCCTGTCTCCGCGGTTGTACCGATCCGTGGGGTTTCCACTGGAAGAATGAGGAAGTGGAGCCGGTGGACTGGGGTCGGTACGGTGAAGCAGCGCCGCTCCGGTGCTCTGGCGAGACTTCACGGTGCAAGACTTGAAAAACAAATAGGAAAACAATCTCACAGAAATTCGCCGTGGAGAAAATTCACACTGAGAATAAAGTTTTACAGGTTTTCACACGCTTGCCATGACATTTGTGTTCAGTCGTTTGTGATACTGGCTTCACTGTCTTACTTTTTTAAAACAAATTATTATGCATAAAGATTTTATCAATATGATAAAATATATTTTATCAATATTCCCCGAACAGCTGCTATAACTGACAAGTGTAAGAGAGAAGTGCATAAGAAATGTATGTGGTCAGATTAGATGTGTGACTATCAGATAATATCAGTCTTGTGTGTCTCTTCCCAGGACATGAGCTCTTCTGTGTGCATGGTTAATGCAGACGGACAAGTGCCTGATAAAAGTATGTAAATAATGATTCACACTAAAATCATTCTCACCTTTTGTTGCCCTTCAATTAAACAGAACAATATCTCTGTTTAGTAACATGCATCACATCAAAACAAACACAGTCCAAATCAACTTATCCAGTGAAATGAACTGACTTACCTTAGCATCAAATGGAGATTATTTTTATGGAATCTTGCAGTGTTTATTATAAATGATTTATCAGTGCACATCTTTTAATTAGTGTGCCCACATAATCTTTACATCGAAAACATTAACAACTTCTTCCCTCATGACATCTCTTTTCTAATGGCGTGTTCTCCAGCGCACTTTCCATCAACCTGCGACTCCACAACAATTAGCAAGTGACAACGTTCCAATCAATTCTGTGGACAAAATCAAGTACCGCCATACATTTATTCATGTTCAAGAAGCCGTTTCAATCGATAGAAAGATAAGGCGATCACAATTTCCATTTCATGCTGACAATAGTGGAAAAACATGAAAAGTGCATTTGTATACAGTATATTCACAGCACCTCAAGGAACTTGTTTGGTATGCCTGATATCAATATGCAGTAGCAAAGGTCATGTGAAACACATTCTGTTGTCCAGTTTATAGAGGTTCTTCACTAAAATAACTTGAATTCTTGTCAAAACATCACATTTGTAAATAACAGAAAAATAAAACATCAAAAAGGTAAATGGTTACAGGAGATGCATGTTACTACCAGTTGTAAATGTCTTGGTTGATCATCTGTGATCAGATCAACTGAGACGGATTATAATGCTAGATGTATATTAGGCCAGAGTGTTCTGTCTCCTCATTAAAGTTGTGAGATGATGTCTTTCGCCATTTCTCAGCATACTTGAATAGTTTTGAACGCTTGGCCTTTTCTCCAGAAGTTAAAGTCGAGAAAGATGCAGAGGATGTTATTGAAAACACAGAGGGAAAGATGGAGAGCTTCTTTAAGCACATTACAAAACGATCAGCAACACACGCAGGCCCTGAGGTGGAAAAGCCTACTAGCAGGAAGAGGGTCAAGGTGACAACACAGGTAAGATGAAGTGCCTCTCATGAAAAGAAATTTTGTTACAATCAAAACTTGAATTTTTCTACTGCTTAAACATTGCATTTGGGATATAATTTATCAAGATTTGCTAAAGAGCAGGCTATGTCTGGTCTGACCTTTCTTTTGATACAAACTATTATCAGCAACATCTCACACTTACTTTCCAGGCAGAACATCTCCTTGACAGCAGTTCAGATAATGGAAGCAGGTCATGTGCTCACAACCACAGATTATCTCCACAGGAGCAGATTCCCATCTCTTCATACAGGAAACCACTCTACAGCATCACCCATCGCATTTCTGAGCGTAAAGCTGCATCCAATCTGGACCAGCACGGAGCCCACAATGGAGTCAGAGCAAGCCATAATGGTGTTCACTTACAAAAACTGGGCAACTCTAGAAAGCATCACATGTTTAAGGCCTCCCCTAATGTGGGGGTCACAGGGACTCATGCTGCCTTGGATTCTCACCTCTACCCGCTCATCGAGAAGATGTTCTTCCTCCTCAACACGCTGAATTCCAGCATGACCCAGCTGCACAGTAAGGTGGATTTGCTCTCGCTTGAAGTGACACGCATCAAAAAGCAGATGAAGCCCTCTGAGATGGTCATGGAATTTCAACCTCCTCCTGAATACCAGCTGACCAGCGAAGAACTCACACAGTTGATGGAGCAAACATCCACTGCGGGAGATCTTGGCTGCAGACTCCTCATTCAACTGTTCCCAGAACTTTACACAGCAAAAGAATGCATGCATGGCTGCAGCACATGCAGCCTTACAACCAAACGGACATTAGATTCATTGCACCTTCAGCTAATTCGTAACTATGTGGAAGTCTGCTACCCGCTGGTGAAAAATGAAAATGTCTGGCAGACGGAGTGCTTGCTGCAGATCAATGATTTCTTGAATCGCTTCTGGGCTCAGAAGGACATGGAGAGTGGTCAGATGTGTGACAAACAGGCTCCAGTGCTTGTCGGTTTTGACTTGGAACAAAATCATGCTTGTCATTTCATCAGTGAAGATGCCCAGGACGAGAGTCTTTCCCTCAACTCTGGAGAGAACAATGATGTTCATCTCAGTGTCAGTTCAGATGTAGTGTTTGACCAACATGAGGCAGACTCTGAAGACTTAACTTCGCCGGAGGAGCTTGTTGTGTTTTTGTTGAACAGACTCTTTCCGGAGGTGTTTGAGGAGGGCAAGTTGCCGGAGGGCTACAACAGCATTGGACAGTTGATCATTGACTCAGACAGACTAGAAATTATACGAAAATACATGGAAGCCAATTTCCCCGATATCCCAGAAGACACCTGGCTGCAGCTGTGCATACAACGAATGGAGGAAGCACTGGAGAATGCTTCAGTCAATGGCAGCAGTCATGACAACCGAGAGATGTATGACACCACTCATCTGCCTGATAACATCTCCATTGTTAAGATCAGTGATTTGTGTGATTACGAGAAACCAAATCGCAGGTCTAAGAAATCGTGGCTGGAGCCTGTGGATTTTGACAAACTAGAGATTCCTCCTCCGGACTTTGATGTTCCTCGGGAGTATTTACTTACTAAGGAACAGCTGAAGAATAACTATGAAAGCAGTTTATCAATTGGGAACTTTGCATCTCGACTCCTGGTTCTCATGTTCCCTGAGCTCTTTACTTACGAGAATGCACGAAAATACTACAACTGCAGTGGCTCTCTAGGAAAGAAACAGCTGGATCCCCTACGAATCAGTCTCATCCGGCATTACGTTCAGCTGCTTTATCCACAAGCTAAGAACGACCGCGTGTGGACCCTTGAGTTTGTCGGCAAACTTGATGAGCGCTGTAGGCGTCGGGATACCGACCAACGGCGTTCATACCAGCAACAACGGAAGGCTTGTTCACCTGACCAAGAGCCTGACCCAAAAGACTCGCTGCTAACTGTTGGGCACATCAATGTTCTCAGTTTGGATCGCCTGAAAGAGGACTTTGAAGTCCTGTCTTCACCCCTGGAGAAAAGCAGCAAGGACTTCTGCAAAATTCCTCTTGAGGACCTTTCGGTGTCCACTCCAGACTTCCCAGTGCCTTCGGAGTACCTGCTCACGGATGCAGAAGTGAGGGAAATTGTTCAACAGAGTCTGTCTGTAGGAAATTTTGCTGCTCGCCTTCTCGTCCGTCTCTTCCCAGAACTTTTCACGCAGGAAAATTTACGGCTGCAGTACAACCACTCTGGGGCCTGCAACAAGAAACAGCTGGACCCTGTGCGTCTCCGACTTATTCGTCATTACGTGGAGGCTGTCTATCCAGTTGACAAAATGGAGGAAGTGTGGCACTATGAATGCGTGCCAAGCATTGACGAGCGCTGCAGGCGCCCCAATCGCAAGAAATGTGACATTCTAAAGAAGGCAAAGAGATCAAACAACACTGTGACTTATTCTTAGACAATGTTCCTGCAAAGTGCAGACCTGTTTTCCTATATTTTACACAATATACCTGTTATTTGCACAAGTCCATAAGCTGAAGCATATTGAAACTTGTTCTTGTTTAAGGTCTAGTTCGGCTGGTCAAGATCACATCTAAGGCCTTTAAACAAGATGGTTTAGTAGGTGAGAAAGTTGGTGATTGAAGCCACTATCACATGACAGTGAAATATTAGTGTTACTATTTATATGCCAAAATATTATTGATGTTATTCTAATGTCTAATTAATAGATAAGCTAAAGTTAGCCTTAATCAATTTAAATGTAAACATTTAGTTCTTTACAAACAATAGGTCACTTTAGTTTTGGGTGAGGGCAGAGAAGATATATATATATATATATATATATATAGTTGTTTTTTGTTTTGTTTTAAGTTGTAGCAATGTTGCAGCACTGGCTTTTTCTAATTATCAACATATTGAAGTATGTCCTGCCTTACAGGAAGTAAATCTTATTAATCTGTACTTAACTATATCACCAGGTTATATGTTATATATTTTTAAATAAAAATTCACTTCCTAGACAAGATGGGTTTCATGTTCCTTTTTACTTCAGATACACACGTGAGGGTCAATAGGAGCCTTCTACAGTCAGAGAAAATCATAAAAATACCTAAGGGAAGATTTTATTGTTGTTTATCAAGATTAGATTTTGTTCTTTGTATATTCCACCACTGACCATTATAATGAAGAAAAAAAGAAAGATATACAGTTTGGAAACTATTTGTTTGGGTTTTGACTCATTTTTTAATTTCTTGCGTAAATGCTCTACAAAAACCTTTTTAATATTTCCCTTTTTTTGTCTGGCAATCTTAGTGCGGCTGTATGCAAAGGCACTCTGTACCCTTCCTGAAAACTGCTCACTGAAAATCTACCAATGTCATAAAGACAATGGTGAAAGCTAAATAAGGGAATAGAAAACAATTGATGTCCCAAACACTATCTGATTCATCTCACAATGTTATTTTGTAAATCTAGTAAATACTAAAAAAAAAAAAAAATCATATAACCAAAACCACCTCTAAATAATAGGACGTGTTTGTGTCCCATTTGTGACCTGTAAAGTTAATAAAAAAACATCTTCAAGTAGTATGAAACAGTTATGAGAACTACTGTTAAGTGAATAGATGTGAGAAAGACCTTCAGTTTTTGTTGGGCATAGAAAACAAATCATTAAATCCTCAGTTTGCAGTTTCAGAATCAAAGTGGAATTGGAGAGTAGAATAGAAAATACCAGTTTTTTCCTACTTTCCAATCTTTCACCTCTCAAACAAATCACAGAATTAGTCTTTACTGTTTGTACACATCCTTTCTGGGAAGTTGTAGATGTTTCCAGCTTCTTAGAATGACTCTCTGCTTTTCGGCATCTTTTGTCTCTCCGACCACCTTTTTTAAGATCACTCTCTTCAGCAAGACTGTGTCCATTTCCTTGTCCTCATTTATGATCAGATCCAGTGTATCCCCCACTTTAACCTGCAGGAAGCAAAATTTCATGTTAAATTAAGGTGCCATTTTTGCTTATACTAATTGGTACTCAGATTAATTCAGTAATGGGAAGACTACCACAAGCAGGGTAGTTTTTTATTGCATCCATAATTTGTTCAGGTAGTGTTAGATATTTCTGAGGAAAGTTCTTTCTGATTATACCACTAGAGGGTACTGACTCACCATTTTACTCTTCTTGGTGAGTTTCTGACCATTCAGTCTCAATTTGAGATTATAGAAAGCATCCTCCACACCACTGTAAAAGAGATACATGTGTTGATACAGCTTGAGATAAAGGAAAGCAACATGAGCAAAGATTATATAAGAATATCATCAGTCCATTCTTTGATCGGGTTCTATGAGGTAAAACTAGGAGTTACATCTGCAATTGGACATGAAAACACTAATATGAAATTCTCCAGCGTGGCAGAATTAATCTTTGAACATGATGAAGAGTTTCACTGACTTACTTTCGTGCAATGTCCAATCCGGTTTTCAAAACCAGATCGAAACGTAGAGATTGGACAGTTTTCTCGTGGTCTTTATAGTCTTTTGGCAGGCCTGGGTCATCTGGAAGCTCATCCTCATAATCACTAGCCTCTGCATCTTCCTGTTCCTCCTCCTCCTCCTGCTGCTGCATTGCTTTTTGCTTCCCTTTCTTTCTCGTGCTCTTGTGTCGGGTCTGATGGAGCAATAAGCCCTGCCGAGTGTCCCATGATTTTGGCCACATAGCTGTCCGGTGTGTCTGGGGACTGGCTGAACCCCACAACTGACGTGCGTGTAATGCTCGCGGGCACCACATGCTGAGACCAGAGGCATGACACGGTGTGAGCAGCTGCAGGGAGTTCAGTCTGCCTAGCTGCCGCAGGGCCAGCGCCTGCACTGACAGACTCTGCATGCTGTGACAATGAACACAGACACAAGAGAAAAAGGGTCACATGATAATATGATTCTTTTATCGTGTGCATTATATATATATATATATATATATATATATACACACACACACACATACATACACATATATTCAACACAATGCACTACAATACACTGAAAACGTTTTTTTTAAAAATAATTCTCAGCTGAATTTTATTCCACAAACGTGTGTATAGATGTAAACATGCAAAATATTCAGTTCAACAGCGCTGACAAATGACGTTGCTTTCGTACCGCCTAAACTTCACACAGTAAGTTATAGTGCTAAAGGATTTGTCTGTACGTTACACTTTTCCAAATAACTAATTTGAGAAGATAAATGTAAATGACATTAAGTATAGACATAAGAACAAACATGATATAATTTGTAAAAATCTTACATATTCTTATTCCGATAATATTATCAGAATTTGCATAGACAGCTACTCATAATATGTTTGTACCCCAAACCACCGCTCACGATAATACTTCAGGATACTTCACCATCATCAAATGGAAAAACAACACTTGTTTGTTTAACAACGACTTAAAAAAGACAGTTTTACCTAACCGAGTTGAAAGATCTCCCCTTGACTCTCTAATTTCGAGCTGATCAACGAGCACAGTAAAAACAAACCAGCAGTCGCCGAATCGCTGCTGCTGTAGTAATGCACATTTTATAGCGCCCTCTAGAGTCGGGATGAATTATTATACACATTGCAAAATTATATTTCTGTGGTATATTATATAGAATTATATGAGGGTTTTAGAGATACCGTAAAGTTAATGATAGAATCTAATAAACATTACTATTTTTCCCAGAATTTCCAGAATGCGTTGGGCACTAGTTTATGTGTACTAGGCCTATCTATGCCATTCTAATGGTATTCTGCACTACATTTAGGCTATAGAAGACCAAAACCCGGGACTACGCCCGCCCAGTCAAACGCACTTGTTCCTCTGGATTGGTGGGTCGCGTTGGTCGTCTAGGGGCCAACGGCTTTAAAACATCATGTGAGCGCCTCCTCCTGTCGAAACTCTCACAGTGGGTCGGAATAAACACAAGAACGGAGATTTGTGCATCCATCTTCATCAGCATGACATGCTTTATTTGCATTTTTTGTCTTTTGTTTGTATGCATTTTTAATGGAGGCACAGGGTACGTATGGCCCTTACATACGGAACCATAACCAGCTGTACGGAGACCGACAGAGATCTCACTTCACCCCCAGTATGCCTGGACATGGCAACACCATCAACTTTGGAGGTAATCTTTTTTTCCTTTTAATTATTATTTTTTTATTTTTATACGGTTATTTGTAACTTTATTATTATTATTATTATTATTATTATTATTATTGTTGTTGTTATTGTTATTGTTATTATTATTATTAAAACCATGTGCAATTCTTTTCAAGCCTTTATTTAAATGAATATTTAAAATACGTTAAAACTTATTTAAAAAAAAACTAGTAGAGTTAAATAGTGAAAAACAGAAGTTCTTTTGGTTTATTTTGCAAACGGCATTAGTGCTCTTCAGGAACAAAAAGTAACCTAGCCTACTACAGTACCGTAAAATCACGTAATCTACACACAGCTGGACTTTCTATTTTACAGCAGGCATTAGCTTTTTTTTTTCCTCAACAAGTGCTTAATGACGAATCAGACCTTTAGACTTCTAAAACCTTTGGAGCAGAGTACTGCATTAGGAATAATTAAAACATAAAAACCTTGTTTTTCTATTGTTCACTAAAAATCGTATTTATTTATTATTCTTTAAATGATATTCTCAAAATGAAGTCTCTATGTGATTTGTGAGCTTTAAAACATATCTTTCAAAACTGTACTACAATTAATCTTTTCCTTAAATTTCTGTGTCATATCTTTTAACTTAAATCATTAATGTAGCGATGCCATATACTTATGTCCTCAAAATAATAAATGATTTTGTTTTATATGAGAAGTGCGGTGCTACAACATGTTTCTCCTTCAGGTTGACATGTAAAGTGTTGCAGTCATTCACAGAGAACCTCTGAACAGGCAACTGACTTTGCCTCACTACTTGAAAATGCAGACCTTTAGCTCATG
>JAUZSZ010000115.1:21134847-21147111 GCA_034780575.1 Labeobarbus marequensis | reverse complement strand
TTCAGAATTTTGCTGTTTTATTAATGAGAGTAGAAGCGTTCTAAAATGCAATACTTGTGCAATCACCGTGGCATAATATTTATTCTATTCCATGTCAGTGGTGTTCTGTGCACACCTGACAGAACCTCTGAAGCTTTTCAAAAAACTGATTACAAAAAATGTTCTGTCAGCGTTTTCCTTTTACCATGTGTGTATGGAGGGAATGGTGGACATTTGGAATTTTACAAAGATTATTTTGTCACCCTCACTTAAATTTGGCTTAAAATAAGTTCTACACTTAAAAAATGTTTCCTAATTAGTTTTGGATTTTTAAAAAACAAGTATATTTTGCACTTGCACTGTCAGATTTTTACTTGTTCAAATTAAAATAAAATCTGTTGGTGCAGTAAGAGAATATAATGTATACTTTTTCAGGATACTTTAACTTGAAACTATTTGAAAAAAAAAATATCAGGAAACAATTTTTGAAGTGTATTACTTTTTATTATTTTATTTTATTTTATTTTATTTTATTTTACTCAAGATATATTTTATAAAAGTCTTATCTAATGCAGTCTTGGTTTTTGTCCAAAGATAAAAAAAAAAGACTGTTTAGACTGTTTAGTAGTTTTGAAATAGCCTGCTACAGCCTGCTTACTGCTACAAACCTGATCTGCCTTATTAAATAATTATGAGCTTTTTTATTAGCTTCTATTAATTATCTGCCTAATTAATATTCATGAGCTGAGCCTTTACCATTTTCAGAACACTGTCTGCACCATAACAGTGACGCCCATCCTTGGTAACATGGCGTTAGTCCAGAAGGTCATTACTGTGTTCTATGAATATTAAAATTATAATTTATATGACTTCTCTACCTCTAAGCCTACCTGAGCATGGCGGACATGGCAGACCCTTTGAAGAGTCCCTTGGCAGGCACGGTGATGGATCGGCCGTATCAGGGCACATGCAGGGCCCAGAGGAGCTGGGTCAGTGGCCTGCGTAATGTCTGCTCTTCACAGAACCTCCAGCTGCATAAATGAGCTGTAATTAAGACTGGCAAAACAGTGCAGAAATCTCAGAGTAGCCGGAGATAAATGAAGATATGTTAAATGCAGCGATGTCTCTGAGCTGAAGTTTAATAGCCAGTGGAATTGATGAGCGGTAGAGAGACTGTATTAAACAGTTAACCACATTCAGCCACTTTAAAAGTATTAGTCAGACTAATACTATAGTACATATTATTAATTAATTTTTGTAAAGCTTATGTAAATGATTAGCACCCATGGACCTCATATGTTCTGTGTAACTGACAGCTATTATTGAATAAAGATATAGCATTTCATAAAAATAGCTCAGCGGAATACACAAAACATGTATTAAATTATTTAAGCATTGGTGCTGGGTAAAGATTTGGATAAAGATTTGTCAAAACCAATTAAATCTCTAGTCCAAAGCACGTGTCTCTTTATTACATTGTATCCAAATATCTGGATTTTGACTCCTATCATCCCATGTTCAAAATCCGACTCATTCCCACAACTGCACCCGACAGAGGGGAGTCAAGTGGTTCCAGCACAGGCTTGTAAGTCGATTACACAGTGCCAAAATGGGGAAACAAGACACTAGCAGCCCATTACCTCAATCACGACAGAATTATGATATTTCCTTCAGTTCACTCCCTGCTGGGATTTGCCAGTTTCTCCACATTTGCTGTTTGGGTTTGTCAGTGTGGAAGGATGGAGGTGGTGGACCTTTAATCACTCGCAGATTAAAGTCATCTATTATCCGTCACAGGAAACGGTTTATGTTAATAGGACAATTGCCTGGTCTTTTCATAAAAGTCAATTACCTACCGTCGTTAAAACACATCAGTGAAACTAATCTGAGGATTTTACTATCAAGGCAATGGTTCACAGTATCTTTGAAGTTAAAATATGTTGAACATAATCATTATAGTTCGAGTCCATATTTATGAATTGGAATTGGATCTAAGGTTTTTATAGCCGTGTGTGTGTGTGTGTGTGTGTGTTTTAAACAATGCTAAATCATTTTTAAGGGTTTTCTTGTTGGAGTAATATTGTTACCTTATATATTTGTTTGATTCGCATTTCTGTGCTCATTACAACTAAGATATTCTTATACTAAACATTATTAAAGATTAAAAATAATAATTAAATGCTGTTGTTTTGAATGTTCATCAAACAATCCTGAAATATGTATTACAATTTCCACAAAAATATTAACAGCACAATTGTTTTCAAAATTGATAATAAATAGTAACTTTTTCTTGAGAAAATCAGTATATTAGAATAAATTCTGAAGGATAATGTGACACTGAAAACTGGAGTAATGACTGCTGAAAATTCAGCTTTGCCATCACAGGAATAAATGTCATTTTGTTAAAGCAGAAAATATGAATATGTTACTGTTTTGACTATATTTTGGATCAAATAAATATGAGACTTCTTTCAAAAATATTTAAAATTCTTACTGATCCCAAGCTTTTGTTGTAGTTGCATAACCCAGCTATTTAACATTTGATTTCCAATTGATTGAAAGGTTTACATCATCTCTTGATGACAGCTTTAACATAATAAGACCTTTATTCCAGAAATAAAGACACTCCTATATTTATTTAAAAATTGGATTTAAGGATGTTTGAGACCGCATTGGCTTGTCCTGTCAGACTGTGAATGTGTGATGTTGTTTTAAGAGAGAGAACTAGGGAGTAGAGGAAGTGATGTTTAAAAATGATCCGTTAGATCCATCCATCAGCCATAATCTGGTAATCACATGAGTGGTGATTAATTTCCTGTGAGGACTCGGGGCCGTACTGACTCACACCTGCAGGAGGGCCACGAGTCAGTGATACATCCACCAGCTACTCTCATCTATACATACATCAAATGTGCAAGTGACGTAAAATTTACGTTAGCAAGTTCACATATGGGCGTAAGCTAAAACAAGACATTTAGAGAAAGAAAAACTTTGTAACAGTTCATGTCAGAGCTAAAGTTCAGGTGGTTTATTTGTTTTAACAGTCATGTGACATATGGAAATGTTTTCTGGAGCATTTGAGAAGTTGGCTGTAAATTCGAAGTAAAAGGTGACCGAGAGAGCCATAGACTCACGGGAAGAAACTATCAAATATCTGGATTCATTGTTTTTTTGAAAATCCACGAAATTTTGACTCACCAAGAGACATAAAACTCCTTTGGTAGCTCGCTGTTTCCATGCATCGCTCACTTGTACTTGTCTTGGATTTCTTTTTTCCCTAAACAAAGAGTTGCTGTACAAGGTCTCTCAGCAGAGGCAAATGGTTTATAACAATGTTTTTTGTTTTATTTTATTTTTTGCAGTGAAATTAATATTGATATAGTTATGAAGAACAACTGGCCTCACCTGGCCATTTATTCTTCTTTTGGCCTTTAGTTGCATTTTTTTAAAATAAAATCAAAGAAACTGTCATATTCTTGTGGCTTCAAAGATGAATTATTTGCAAAATCATCAGTCTTGCTAGTTCTATTAGGAGTGTAGCCATATCCAAGCTAGGTCATTTGTTATGGCATTGTTACCATGCCATGGTTACTATCAGTACTGTTTGGTTTGGCAAAGTAAAATCTTTCACCGTTATATGACGCTTTTCTTACAGAATTCTCTCTTTTTAGTTTTTCAAGACTACCTGAAGAATGATAGACTGGAGGGCTGTCCCATGTCGGATTACGTCATCTCAGCCATTACTAACGGTGATGAGTCTAATGTGGAACTGCTTGTCTCAAAGTGATATTTGATTACAGTGTAGCTTTACCTTCCTGGCTCAGTCCTTAAAGCTCAAGACCCAGCTAAGGGACAGAGCATGTGTATATGGAAGGTTTGGGAGCTGTGCAGAGAGAGGAGAACACATGTTAACCATTAATTTCTGTATTACCATTTTTCACCCTGTCAAGACGCGCAGCTACATGGTGAGAGCTGTTCAGTGTACAAGGTAATGCAGGCTGAGTTAAACTAAGCAGGATTGAGGAAAGCAGCAGCAGAAAGTGAAACAGAGGGAGGGAATGCTGTACAGTGGAACAGATATGCTAACATGCAGATATTTGTACATGGATTTGTTTGAGGACTTATACTTGAAGTTTACAGCAAGAATGAAACCAGTTCAAAGCTGTTGATTGTTTAACAACAAAAGCCATAGATGTATGGACCTTATTTAAAAGGGTAGTTTGCACAAAAAAGAAACATCCTCATTTTGTTACAAACTTGTGTGAACTTCTTTCTTTTTGAAGAATTGCACCAGTCACTCTTCCATGCAATTACTCTAGTCCTGATGAGGCTTTCAAGCTTCAAAAAGAACAAAAACACACCATAAAAGTGATCCATATGACTTTCACGGTTTCCCAAGTCTTCTTAAGTTATGTGATAGCTTTGTGATAAGAACAATTGAAGTCATTATTAATAATCTCCTCCTCCAGTGAGGTGTTAACATCTGCAACCTGAGTCAGTGAGTTGAATTTGAGAAATGGATCAATGTTTCATGAACAAATAATTTTGTGAACAAGATCAACTGATTCATTGAAAAGGTCTGACTCCAAAGAATCATTACTTCTGTTAAAAACTCCCATGAAAACACCAGGCGAATGTCAGAATTTTTAAGTGAAATAAAGTCTTTAAATTTTTTGTCTGTTCCTCACTCAAAGCTATCGTATGCCTTCAGAAGATGCCAAAAGGTCATTTTTATGGTGCTTTTGCATCCTTTTTGAAGTAAAAGATCAAGTTTCCATCCACTGTAATTATTTAAAATGTCTCATTTTGTGTTCTGTAAAAAGGTCAGGTTTAAAAGTAATTTGGAGTAAATATTAACAGTTTTCTATGTGAACTAATCCTTTAACCTTCACCCAATATAGCCTAAGTCTGACAGTCTGCCAACTCTTTACTTCTTTTCTTTATCTTTAGGTGCAAAATTATTTTTAACAGTCATCTAAATCACATCTTCTCTTAAAACAGCCTCTCTTTCTCATGTTCTCTCTTTGATGGAATTCTCAGTAATAGTGCCACTTTTCTGCAGCCCACTTCACAATGCATGTGATGCATACTTCTGGCTTTCTCATTACAATGGTGTCACCCTCTCGCTGGCTCATGAATTCCTCTACACTATTTTTATGACACTCCTCCCAGCAGCCTTCACACTGCATGTGTAGGGTCTACCTCTTGACCTGTTTGGGATAGTCCAGTCAAAAACATTCTTCAAAATATCTTCTGAATGTTCAGCAGAAGAAAGAAATCCATACAGAATTGAATAACATATTGATGAGTGACAGAATTGCCATTTTTGGGTGGGCTGTGAGATCCTTTTTGAGAGCGAGCGCATTCTCAGGTGGAGGCATCTACATGTTATTTAACCTTTGCATAAAGATATTTGGTATGACATGAAAATCCTTTTAAAAATCTGAACTGTTTAGGTTTAAACAGAGGTGCAAGTTGGTGCATTTCATCTTTTTGAAATGTTCTTCATATCCAGCCTGTAATCTGTAGTGACACAGCCTTGACACCCATTTACTGTAAATCAACACCAAAGCGAAGTCATAAAACTTCCAACATCTTTTCATCTGCCAGGCTGGTGGAGGCATTACCAGTTCATTTGCTCTCTCTTTCTTTCTTTCTTTCTTTCTTTCTTTCTTTCTTTCTTTCTTTCTTTTTCTCTCTCTCTCTCTCTCTCTCTCTCTCTCTCTCTCTCTCTCTCTCTCTCTCTCTCTCTCTTTCCCTGACTCTAGTTTCAACTCGCACAGTAGTAGCTACCACAGAGGGACCGGTTAGGTCCAAATGAGCTTTGAGCACTGAGAGGATGTCAGCCTGCCATGGCATCCCATTCCCAGCCAAACCTCCTCTCCGCTCTCCCTTCAGCGCCCGTGGCCTTGCTGCGTTTCAGTAATGGAAAACGGACCTTCCTCAGATTTTGATGGTTGATTGCAACCATATGGGGAATGTATTCGTTTTTTTCCTTTTTTAGTCCATTTTTAATAGTCATCTCATATTGCTCGTTCAGCTGACTGGTGTTGTTTATGTTTATTAAGAAATTAGCTTTCTGAAGGTTGAAGCATGGTTAATTGGGGATAAGCAGCCAAACCTTTGGGAATGAGTCACTGTCATGTTTCTCAGGTGAAGCTGCAACGGTATGAACAGAATTTCACCAGAACTGCCAAACTCAGAGCAGAGTACTTCTGGGCTTTTCCCTGGGATACTAACAGCGGCCAATGAAGGCACAGGGATGCAGTGAGAGTGTTTACAGCAGGATCCGAGCGGTGTCTGCAGAGGAAATTTAGTGGTGCGCTTGCGGGCCATGCAGCTCTGGGGTTTCTCACCCTTATGGGGCATTTGAGGGTCATTATACAATTACACATCTTTCAAATATAAGCAAAGTCATAAAACACGACGACAGCTGCTTGTGACATTAAACCTGCACTGGAAGACCTAATGATATGCTGTAACATAGTTTTGCTTTGTGATGCTTTACTTATAGGACACTAAAATAATATTGATTGATGGTGATAGGACTCTGGAAAATGTAATCTTTAGTCTTTTTTGGCATATCTCAATAAGGAAAAAGTGCATTTGGGCTGCTCAGTGCACCAGGGAAGTGTTCTGGAACTTGTATTTTCACCTGTAGTTTGTATATGGGGGTCCTCTTTAATGCTATAAACAGACATAAGCATCATGCTGAGATGGCTGAGCTTATGAAACCACTCAGAAACAAACATTTTGACAGCTTTTGCACTCCTGGACCTTTCTCCTTATCTTACTCATTGGAGTAAATTCCCAGTTCTCAATCTTTTGGCAAATCACAAGACTAAATGTGGTCAAAAATAGCGAGGTTTCTGATTATATTATATTACGAATGTTTGACATGACATGTTTTAGCAAGCTTTTTAAAGTAACGGTTCATGTATGAATGTTTTTCATTTTATTGTTGCATTTGGACATGTTGAGACCAGACTGCTGAACTGCACCGTTAGACCTTTTTCCACTGACAATGACCTGCCTTTGTTTTATTCAAAATCCAACTCGACTGTAGCAAAACTTTTATAGTCTTAATCGTTCAGCTTCACACTGGGGATAAAAATCACGCTTTTGGTTTATTTCCCATCCGATCCTGAAACATTGCTCCAAATTATTCACATCCACTGATTTTTCACCTCACCCCTACGCCCACATCGGCTTATTTTAGTCTCTGCTTCCCGAGTGTTTTATCATCGGGGAGTCGCCCTGACATCTCTCTTACCTCAGCCCTTTTGTGCTTGTGGCCTTCTGCCGTTCCAGCCTGCATCTCTGACATGTTCTCCTACAGTGAATCCTAGAGATTTAGCCAGAGGGTCCATTACGAGCCGCTTCGGCACTGAGTCTCCAGCCTGCTTCTCTAGGGAAGTGCTGGTCATCCTGTGTTAGGGTAATGTACATTACAAGTGGTGCAGTCATAAAGCTTCAAAAGCACACCATGAGTTAGAGCATGAATATGAGGCTTCAGGGATCAGAGTTGGAAGTGAATCTGATTTACCTGCATTATTCGTAGTCTGGAGCAGGAAACTGCTATATGGGTTAAGAGTAGAGAGTTCATTACCGTGGCCTCCAGTGCTGTACCTTTTGTACTCTGTTGGACTCTTTTAGATGTTCTCAGCTTCTCTTCTGATCAGCTCATGCAGGCTTCAGAAACATGAAGTTAATTTCTGTAGAGAGACTCGTTCTCTGCTGAAACTTTTTTTCATTTAGAATAGCTATTGGTTGCAAATTGGTTTATTTTCTTTGAATTAGGAATTGACTAGAATTTCATTTCGTGAGTGTAAATTCGGGGTGAACTGACCACACAGGAAGTTGAATTTACTGAATTGCTATTCAGCGGGTAATGGCATTGTGGGAAATCAAGTGTTCCTCCACCCTTGTCAATAAATTTGTTAAATATAAAGATGTATGTTGTGATTTGAGTAAATGAAGATTCCATTGCTAACTTTTCAAACAATTCTCAAGGCTTTCTCAAACTGTCATTCAGAATTTCTCTTGATGTTTCCTCTTTCTGTAAATGTTAATTCTACTTTCTAAGGGGTCATCAGATGCAAAATTCACTTAAACATAAATGTGTGTTGGCAGTGTGTGTACACATCCACCCTATAATGATAAAAAAAATATATATATTTTTTAAAATCCCTAATAATAATAATAATCACTTTCTCAGATCAGGCTGTTCTGAGATTCTTGGCAGATTGATGTAGTTCTGCACATGCTCCTCCCATGACTATTGACGAACACAGGCGTTTTAACGTAGACCCGCCTGAGTGAGCGTTCGCCATTGTTTTGATGCCGGAGCAGGGGTGGACAAGATTGTTTCCTAAGCGATATGAACATAGCAGTCATCATTTACTCCCAACATCTGAGATGCTGAAGACGCAGTGGATTACTTTTGTTTTTGAAGGGAATGCGCTCCAGATCTACCTAAATGCATCCATGTTCATGCGAATCATTCGTGATCCAGCTTCACCTACAGAAGAAGTGAGTGTAAGGTTTTTTTTTTTTAAATGAATCTTTGCAAATCGTCTTCCCTAATAATGTGCTACTTAGGAAGTTCTGCGGTTAAAGTTTACAGTCTCTCAGAGAACTACTCGTCACTCGTCAGAGAGAGATGGGGTGAACAGTGCTCATTAGCATTTAAAGCGACATGCACCGAAACGGGTTGCTGTGAACAGAGCTGTTTTTGACAAGGTAAAAAGGGTGTTGCTTTACACTATCATTGAGAAACTATAACCAAAGTCTGTTAAGACTTTTCATTAAGACCCTAAAGAATCATATCAACTTGTGGAAAATGGGCATCCGATGACCCCTTTAAATTCAAATTCACTTCTACATCCTGTTTGCTACCTCAATTAAAAAGCATTCTCAGCTCACTCCTGAATGGCGCACAACCTTGATTGCATTATTGCTTGGCAGATGTAAACAACCTTAAAATTACACCCTGCTCTCACAGGATGCATGTGTCATGGCACAATGTGCCAAAAGTAAATCGCTCTCATTATAATCAACGAAACTGTCAACACTAGAAGCACCCATCTGTGACACAGTTTGAGTAGGACATAGATTTCTGCTTGACGTTGTATTTTTTAACTTGTGCCATGGATATAGTATAAATAATAGAACAGAACCTTCAATTGTTGACACTTTTTTCATTCCATGGTATGTAGAGTATTTAAAGTAAAAGCTCACTGAAAAAAAATGATAATGAGCGAATCATAAGACAGCAATGATGTGCTCGATTGGATCTGAAAAAAGGAGCGTTTTCAATGCCTCATTAGCCTCATTAAATCTCATTAAACCCCATTCATAGTCCAAACATCTCGACAGGTCCCAGATGACAGCGGTTTTGCTATTCAACTGCAGGGCGATTCACAAACTCTGCCTATCATTTATTAGAAATAAATGATAGGCAGAGTCTCTGAGAAGCTTGCTAATCCTAATGGAATTAAACAAATGCACTTTTAATGAAACTTCTCATTCTGACTTCCTGCCTGGGTGTCATTTCTCTTAGTCTGACCATCATCCTCCCCTATCATTTTTAATGTTGTCTCCTTGGAAACTATCATCTAAACAGAAGCTCATGCATCCTCTTCCCTCCTGCTGTATCTTGGCTCTGGTTCATGCTGACGGGAGGATGTGAGTGTCTTATTACTGAAGACTCTGACCTATGACTGCATCCATTCAGAGCCCATCCCTGAAACGTTTTTTGCTCTCATTAATCTATGCTGTTTTTCCTCAATTGTCTCTTTCTCTTTCTCTTTTCTGCTACATTAAGTGCTGCTCTATAAGGTATATTTGGGATTGTGGCCATAGGTTGGTTGATGCCAGGAATAAGGGAATGAAAGTATTGTGTCTGATTTTCTGCTGTAACCCACACCATTGACAGCATTAATGAAGCATTTCTGAGCTTTGAAAGAGGAAAAGCATAACTCCTCTCCTTAGGGACTGTGTAAACAGTATGTTTTCCGACTACCCCATACCTGCCTGTTAATGCATTTAACAGGGAATCACAGCATTGCATGGAAGATTTCCAAAGTAAATTGACTGGGAATTGAGTACCCATCACTAAATATATCATGGCGTTATGTAATAATTTTTGGTATCAGTTTTATGGTCTGTCATGATTGCCATTGATAGATTTTATCCATTGATTGACCTATCCATCCATTTTTCTTTCATCCTCAGTATATTGCTATGTAGACAACTGTTTTAAAGTTTTGGAACAGTAAAGTTTGTTTCTGGAATGAGACACTCATGCAGCAGGCTGCATGTATTTGATCAAAAATACAGAAAAAGCAGTAATATCCTCCTGAAATAATATTGCAATTTAAAATAACTGATTTCTGCTTTAATATATTGTAAAAGGTCATTTATTCCTGTGATAGAAAAGCTATATTTGCAGCAGCCATCACTTTCAGAAATCTCTCAGAAATGTATTTAATATGCTTATTTGATGCCCAAGACACATTTCTTATTATCAATGTTGAAAACAGCTGTGCTACGTAATATTTTTGTGCAATCCATGATGCTTTTTTTTTCAGCATTCTTTGATTAATTGAAAGTTCAAAAGAACAGCATTTATTTAAAATGGAAATCTTTTGTAACATTATAAATGTCTTTGCTGTCACTTTTGACATTTCTCCTGTCACAATTTAATGCCTATTTGCTGAATCCAAGAGTACATTTCTTTTTGCTTATTTGATGTTTTTTTTTTTTTTTTTACATTTAATGCTTTGTTTAATATTTAAGGCTAATTATGCCGCCTCAACAGGCGGCATACAAAAATATTGTGTAAAGTATTTTTATTTTTGTTGCACTTATACAGTCGAGCTGCAAATTTGTGAGGCTGCCATCTCTTTGAGCACAAACTAAAAGTTTCACCTCTTCCGTTTCCTAGGTTGATCTCAATTCACTAGAACCTCCAATTAGCAAGTATACATGCATTATAATGTCAATTCCATCCCAGAAAACTCTTAGGAATTTGTTTGGTGTCAGATCTGGCCTGCAGAAGTCTTGCTGATCTGTCAAATGCTGATGAGCTGCCAGAGATGAGTCATTTTAAGTCCTTTCCTTCATCTGCAGAGCTTTTAGTCCAATAAGCAGTTGGGGACAAAACCTCCAAACACTCACTCTCTCCTTTCTACGCTGACCTGAAAATGAGGTCAAGCCTGCTGTCAAACAGATGAAAAGCATGATCTTCCCCCGGAGGAGAAACAATGTGAAGTGCATCCGCAGCCCTCCCTGCTCGCATCCTTCGTGGAGGTGCTCATAATAGTGCCTTGCTCTGGACAGCCAAAGCAGAGGAGAGGGAAAATTCCTATTCTCTTCATGCAGGAGCTCATCTTTCTCTATTTCTCTTTCCACTCTTCTCCTTCTCGTCTGTTCTCCAAGGTCTTTGGTCTTCAGTGTTCAATCCTGAACTGGAGAAAAGAGATAATTACCATGGCTAAAACACACATCATAATATATAGCTATTTCTAGACTCTATTTTTCCTTCATTTTTCACCTTGGTACCCCTATAAATATGATTTTAGTGACAACTTGGGTGGTGGGGCTTTGACTTGAACTCTAGTTTCCATGTAAATCAAACACTGCCATCTCTGTTATGCACTATGTGACTCTCCTTGTCTTCTTGGCTCGAACCCACTATCTCCTCTAACCTCTCTTCTGACCCTAGAGGTCATGATCTCCATGGTTTCTCCTCCACTCACCACGTTCCTTCCTGATCAGACCTGATTCCATGGAATCGATACCACAGGATGAGATTACTCCATCCCTTCTGCCTGTCCACTTGCCCTCGGTACAGCCCAGCACTTCTCTCTCCCCTCAGTGAGTCACCTGCTCAAAATGAACGTGCAGAGCAAAGATGACTTCCTCCTCTCCACACTCATCCATACCCTCTGCTTTATCTCTCGCTCTGTTTGTACAGCGCTCATCCTCCTCTCCATTTCTCAATCACCTCCTCCTTTCTTCATAGTGTTTTTGGCAATGTGCTTTTACAACAACCACAACAAAATAGTTACTTAGTCGTGAATATTTTTGAGTTGATTTATTATTATTTATTAGTATGAATTAATTTGACAAGTAGTGTTCCAAAAGTGCATATATATATATATGCAAAAGTGCATATATATACATATATATATATATATACTATTCCTTCTCAAAAAATTAGCATATTGTGATAAAGTTCATTATTTTCTGTAATGTACTGATAAACATTAGACTTTCATA
>JAUZSZ010000115.1:20979465-20990968 GCA_034780575.1 Labeobarbus marequensis | reverse complement strand
TTGTCTGAGACGTTGCACGTGGACAACGTGTTGAAATTGCGGGATATGCATGTAGGAAATGGATTTGAAAGGGCCTGACCAAATGGATTGATTCTGCTGGACGTGCGCACCATTTGCTTCTCGTCCGAAGCAGCATGTGCTGTACAGCTCAGTGTATCAGATGAAACCTGTGTGCCACCGCAAAACACTGCCTGTGGCTGTATTTGTCAAAGAAGTTTACAGGACTTTGTAAATGAAACAGTTGTGAGTCTGACCATACATTATTTAATTCAAGGAATGGATGTGTATTATGGTCTTATATGTAAGGAACATAATGATTTATAATTTGGCTAACTGTAAAACATAAAATAGTTTCAGATCATAATAAATAGCCAAGCAATTTGGTTTTTTATTTCAGTTTATTTGATTATTTATCGGTCATATGGAACATTTGTTTTATTGTTTTTTTCCCTCTGAGGTCTATTAATAATATTTCTAAAGTGTTTTTGTGCATCTGCGCTACAAAAGTCATAATTTATTTTTTCATGAGCATTTTTTTCCACACTTTCTCATACTCTTAGAATTAAGCAAGCTGTTTTGTACTGCTGTGCCTTTGAGATCCTTTGCATCTGAACTGTGATACAATGATTTGGTGCAATTATAACCAAAGCCTGATTCACAAAATAATGTGCTGATTCACAAAACATTGTAACATTTTTTACTGTTTAAACTTCATTCAAATGTTATTTCCTAACACTAGGGTGCTTCTGATTTTTTTTCAACAACTGTTTATTCATTCATGAACAAAAAAAGTTACTGTCTTTGTAAGAGAGTAAGCGATTAATTCAATAACATTTGATTCATTCATGAATGAAACAAGTGACTGTTTCTGAGTGAGTCACTGAATCATTTACTCAGACAATTTGTTTAAGAACACTCATTCATTCAGGAATGAAACTACTGTGTGTTGCTAATTTTGTCTAAAATGTAGTTACTTAATATTAACTTGTGTATGTTACATAGGTGTTTTTGTAGATTAGTTTTTTTTAAAGTGCTCTTTTTGGACTGTGGAGGTTGTTTTTATATCAGAGTTCAGAAACTACAGTTACTTTCATCTATACTAATTCTTATTGACATCATCTGTTTAGTTTTTATTCTGTTGATAGAAAAAAACTCCTGACCTGTAGTCTTTTGCTGAAAACTGTGTGATATGTCGCACCTCAGCTCGTGTCAGACACCACCTTGACACCACATCATGGAGTCAGATTCTGTGCTGTCTAGTTCACCAGGGCGTGACTCACCCCCGTAAAACACACACCGTGTGATGCACAACTTCCCTTTCCTGCCGACACACAGCTGCATGTCTGAGGCTTGGTGCTCTGTTCTCGTAAATCAAGGCTTTCTGCAGCAGCAGGATCCAATCAGGCCCAGGTGGAGGCCCAGGGGGCAGCTCGGGGGCCAGGCCTGGGGAATACAAGCTCTGTAGTGGACACCAGAATAGACTAAAGGCCCTGTATGGGAGAAAGTGCAGAGGACCCGAACTGGAACCCGGAGGGACACCAACACACTGGAAGACCTTGGGGAAGATCCATCACATCAGTACAAACCTCAGGTTTCTCTTTCACTTTTTTATACACACAAACACACCCATTTTTATACTCTTTGTTTCTCAGTGATGTGCCTATACATACTACTTTCAACAACTTATCCCCCAAACACACACAGACATACCCACAACCCTCTGATGGTGTCTCCTCACAGGAGAGAGCATTTGCAAGGGAGGGGTGAAGGGGGATGTTGATGAAAAGTGGCACAGGCCCACGGAATGTGATCAGGCCTCCACATCTGCAGGAAAGACGAAACCGGCCTCCCAATTTTACAATGATGATGTCAGCCTGCCTACATGACAGTGTGTGGCTGAGGTGCCAAGTTTCTCCTCTTTCGCTTTGTTTTTTTTTTTCTTTCTTTTTCCTTCTCTAGCCCTTTTTCACTGTCTTTTCTGTTCTCTCTGTTCCCGCTTTTTTTTTTACCAAATCCCCCTTCCTCTCTTTTTTTGTCATCTTTCCTTCTGTTCACAGAGACGTGTAGTTGTATGTATAATAGCTTTAACTCACATGGGACAGTATTAACCACACTTTTATATGGGCGGTTTTGAGAGCTGATAATTTCTAATTTCGGAAAGGATTACTCATATACTATGTTTTGGAGTGGAATCAGTTCATCTTTATGATTTGCAGCACCACTGACCTCAATGTCTGATTGAAACAGAACCGCACAGGTGCTATATGGTTCACTTTCTGTTTTTATGTACTCAGAAATGGACATTGTAAATAAATATATACATGGGACAATTGTATTTAATCATTATTTAATCATTATCTTATTGTTGATTCAATGATCAATGGGAAATTGACAAATATCTCTTAAATTATTATTATTAATTTATTAATTTATTTATTTTTAGATACATTCCATGGACAGTATTTGTGCATCTTTAATTGCAGCACTCAAATAACATCAAATTTTGTGAATAAAATATCTCTTTAATAATAATTTAACTCAGTCGATAATGAGCTAAATTTGCATAATGTGTTTTTCCTGAAAAAGATTGTAAATACTTTAAACTACAGTTAAAAAGTTTGGAGTCAGGAAGATTTTCAAATGTTTTTGAAAGAACTGTCTTATGCTCATCAAGGCATTTATTTGACCAAAATACAGTAATAACAGAAATATTGTCAAATATTATAACAATTTAAAATAACTTTTTTTTCTATTTTCATGCATTTTAAAATATCATTCATTGATGCCAAAGCTTAATTTTCAACAAATGATCCTTCAGAAGTCATTCTAATATATTATAATTTGGTGCTCAAGGAACAAGATTCAAGATTCTTTGGTGAATAGAAAGTTCAAGAGACATTTATTTGAATTTTTTTTTTTTTTTTTTACTGCCCCTTAAAATTAATTCATGATAATGAGAGATCTAACTACAACTTGTTAGTGATATAATGTTCATTGCCTGGTACTGAATGCTAAGGTAGTCTTTGCTTAGCCCTGGTAGTTGTAGAAGACTCAGAAATATGAAACAGACTGTGAAGAAACTTGAATGAATGAATTATATACTTCATTCATTTCTCTTCAAAATACTATTGTAAACACCATTGAAGCTGGTGACCACAGATGCAGGGAAAGTCCCTTTGATTGGCCTTTGGTGACACTTGCCACCCAGTGCAGGTCGACCCTGCAGAGTCTAGCTTGGTAGTGCTGATGACAATTCCCGTATGTTTTTCTTGTGTGAAGTCTCTCTTTATGAGAAACAGCTTTCTCTTGCGCTTTTCATGGGAAAAAGGATCCAGATTCCACTTCACAGTGAATGCATGTGGTGAGGAAGCACGCGTTTCATCATTATTCCAATCAGTTTGGTTTAATAGAATACTATTATAATTCTTTTCTCCTCAAAGTGCTGCAACACCAACATAATGAAGTTATAAATTGCATGCTGTACCTCTCCTTTTTCAGGGGCAGGAAAGAGATGACTTTCATCTAATTTTACCTTGATGAAATAAAGATGGAAACTTTGTGCTCTCATTGTGCCAGTAGCAATGGCTTTTTAAAATAAGAGCAGAGAGCAAAACATAGTCCCTTGACAAGATGACTGGTATTTTGCCAAGAAAGTAAGTGGTGAAAAATCCATTCTGCCTACCTGGGGGTCAGATGCAGTTAGTCTGGTACTTTGATCAACAGTAAAGAAAAGTACTTTCCCCTCATTCTAAATGTCCAAGCAGCAGCTGTAGAGGGATTAGATTTACATATTAAGGAAAACAGGACGAAAGGATGGAGAGATGGAGGCATAGAGAGGAAGGTTTGTGTTACAGACTAAGGCTCCAAATGGAAGCATTTTACTGAACTGATTCTGCTGGGCTACTTTCAACACCAATCAGCATTATAGTGTTAAAAGAGCTAGAAAGTGTGCACACACACAAACTCAGACATACAAAATTCTGTTCTCAGTTTGCTGTAGGCTGCACAAACATACAAAATCTGTTTGTTGTACACACACTCATTCCAAACATTCCCTCCAAAAACATTCAAACAACACATCTGGTATGTCAAAAGGGTTTGGATGGATCTCACTGGAAAAGTATTTTTGGTGCATTGACTTCACCATAGATCCAAAAGCAGCAGCAAATGTTTTATTGTAAGGAAGGAAATAACAGGATGTGTCTCTTTTCTAGTTTGAAGCAGCAACAAGGTGCACCAGACAGCTTTTGGAAGCGTTCGCCAGTCTGGCTAATTCAAAAAGTGTCCATGGCACATCTGATACGCATTACCATATGCTGGAGTCCCTGATGCTGTAAGCACAGAAGGCCGCAGGTGTGACTCAAAAGAGTAAACAATATACTGTGTGGTCATAAACAATGGACACGTATTTAGATGCATTCAGAGCACATCTCTCATCTCTGATGCTCAGACTTCTGGACAGATCAGGTGGCGAAACCGACAGCGGTGATTTTAACTCTTTGATTTAGGTTTATTTAGTTTATGCGGCCTCGGTTGTCATTTCTCTGAAGCACAAATATGACCACACACCATTTTAAAAAGGGTTTCCTAGGTAAAAAACAGTGTGGGGCTCATATGCACACGCTGGTGACAGCTCTTCTCTGTATTTGGCTGTGTATCGCCAGGCTTCAACAGCATGATTGAGTAATTTTCTGGAACAATAGCACAGGATAATCTCTGTGTCCTTCACATTCATCTAGGATTCTGTATTCAAAGGAGGAATTCTCTTTTTCTCTCACTGGATGTGTGTATTTCACTCTCTCTCTCTTTCTTTTCCTCCTCATCTGTTCTACATTTTCTTCTAATTGCCATTTTTCAAGTTACAGTCATCTGTTATTGTTAGGGTTAAAAATGTCAATCACACAAGTACCAGAGTTCTGTAAAATGTCGTTTCCATCTTGTTTCCACTCAGACATGTGGAGATGTGGCAGATGTGTCCTGTTTTTGTTTCAAGGTGATGTTGGTGTAAGAAAAGGCCCTTGCTAGCTTGTGGTTTTTCTTTAGTACATGGTTTGAGCAATTACATCTCCTTTTATTTCTATATGATGTCACACCTTTAACTAAAATCTGGAGGAAATATGTTTTGTGCTAAGAAAGGGCAGTTTTTTCATTATTTTAATAAAACCTGGAAACGGCCATTTTATAAATGTGAATGGAATAATAAATACACAGCAACCTTTCAAAATAAGAAATTAGATTGAGTAACCTCTACTGTGTACATATGATTCTGAGACTGTTATTTTTAGTAAAAGATAACAACTTATTTTTATCATCCCCTCTGTTTCTTTCTCAGAACATTTCTGCAGGTTATGGAAAGCATGTGTGGTTGAGGCAGATATGTTACTGGGATTCATTTAGCCATGTAAGTGTTACTAATCAGATCCTGACTACTTTTGTTTTTCTTTTCTTCTTCCTTTCCTCTCTTGTTTTTTTTTTTTCTCATCGATTTTGGTAGGATGATGCCAGCTTCCTTTTCCTCTCGACATGTCAGACCATCTATGGGAGCGAAGCAGACCAGGAAAAGCTCATTAAATGGCTAAGGATATTGAGACTATTCAGCCCAGTCAGAGCTGGTAATAAAGGCTCATATATTGTGGGCCTGAGTGAGTGGGAAAAGAGGGGTCTTGTATCAAATCAGACCTTTTTGCTAACCTAGAAAAGTCTGTGTGTGTTTATTCTTTTCTTTTAGTTCCTGGGTGTATTAAAGAGGCCTTGCAGTTATTCATGTGTCCCAGAATCCTTGTCATTTTCTGGAAAAGCCTTCCATGGTGACCGGCGTTCTGGTCTCAGTTTCAGAAGGTGTGTCCCAATAATTCTCTAAAATATATAAATATGTCCCTACTTCAGCTAATAGACTGTTAAAACACTTAAATGTGTGTATGGATTTACATTTTTTAGGTTTCAGTGTTATACAGTAGTTTAAACAGAATATTACAGTTTTAACAATTAAATCACATGTAAATGTGAAGTTTCGTGTGACAAATCATGTCAGTTTTAGAAAAACATTAACTCTACCAAATGTTTGTGTGAGTGTAAAGAAAATAATACTTTGTTTATGCAACAATGCATAAAATATTTAACAGAACAATGGATTTCAACATTAATAATAATAAGAAATGTTTCTTAAGCACCAAATCAGAATATTGATGATTTCTGAAGGATCATGTGACACTAAAGACTATAAGCTGCAGAAAATTCACCTTTGCCATCGCAGGGATAAATTACATTTTAAAATATATTAAAATAGAAACAGTTATTTTAGGTTGTAATAATATTTTGCAATATTATATTTTGCTCTATTTTTGATCACATAAATGCAGCTTTGGTGAGCATACTGTAAGTGATTCTTTCAAAAACATTCAAAAAAACTTTTGAATGGTATGTATGTATGACACAAGCTGCCACTTGAAATTTCACATTTTGTGTGCATTTACTTATTTATTGATTTAGATTCATCTGGTCACCCTGTTTCCTCCACACATTTCAATAGAGAATAGATGGAGAAAGGAGAGAGAGATTGAATTGATTTACACTGTCTAACTTTGCCCAATGGTCTTTCTGTGCTACATACATCCCATTCCACAGTGTTCAAGCAACCATCAGGCGTTCCATTTGCTTCCCTCAGTGTTCCCTGGGAAATGTGGTTTGCGGGACACCCACGCAATCAGGATGCTCATTTCATGATGTTCATGCAATGGGATTTATGTCATACATAGATTTTTTTATCTCTCTTCTTGCATTAAAGCTTATTTCTAACTACTAGTCAGAAATACATCCCTTTTTCTATGAGTCGGCCCCCTGGAACAGTCACTGGAAATGACACCTGCGATGCAGCCGCGATGGCTATAAAATGACAAACTCGAAGAGGGGAAGGAGAAAGAGCGAGAAAGAAAAAAAAAGCAGGAAAAAAGTGTGTGTGACGGGAGAGCAGGGTTTTCTCAGCGCTGGTAGGAGCAGATGGTGAGCACATTTTGCACATCATTTGTGAATGATTTCAAAATCTATTTATCTATTCCAAAGAGATTGCTGGAATCCCCATCTGCCTGTCTTTTTTCTCCTCTCTTCTATAATCGTTTCCATCCCTCCATCTCACAGCGTTGCAAACGGAGAAGAGGAAGAGGCTGGCTCGACGAGAGGAGCGAGAGAGAGACAGAAGACAGAGAAAGAGGGGGCCTCCATCATAAAGAATATAATACTGCCACTGTTGAACATCAGCAGGGAGCTACAGGCAGAAACCCTTCAGAGTGAGTGATTGACTTTAATGTAAATCACAGGTCTGACAGACGACAGCACAACAGGAACGCTCCAAACTCGGTGTGCGTCTGAGCATATGTAAATACACATGAAACTTGTACATAAACATGCCACTTGCTTTTAAGAACCTTGCGAGACCCCTACGTAAACACACTTACCCGCAGCCCCACCATAACCGGCTTTAAGTTTGCAAACGTTTTAATCTGCCTCAGATTTCCATGCAGCTACATCTGTCTATCGAATTAGCATCTTAAAGACACTTCATCATTAAAATGATCCGCAAATATTCCGAGTCAGATATCGCTAAGCATCCTGAACACGAACAAATCATGGTTAGTGATTATGTTTGGACGCGTGTGTGTTTGTTTTGATTGGTCGCGCCAGCATGCTGGCATCCGAGCATGACTTTTCATCTTCCTGCAGACCTACGTACAGCGTCTGTGCTTTACAAATAATGCTCGACTAGCACATCCATCAATGAGGGCTGGACTGCTGTAATGTTTTGTCCAGATCGAGCGTTTTGTGTCTTTGAACTCGTCCTTCTGGTCTCCTGTTGTCCCCATCAAACACATCAGCATGGGGGAAAAACTATTACCACTTAGAGAGAAACAACGAGAGGAAAGTGCGTGCTACTCCACACAGTGAGGCACAAGGATATACATCTCTCTTTTATTCAAGGGCCGATGCATTGGTGTTAAATCCCAAAATGCTGCATTGGGAACGTGCAACAGATCTAAGAGGGCTCCGTAGAAACGGACAGCCATCAATTGTTTCTCTATGAGTTTGGAAGGAAAGAAGCCGAGCGATCAGTCAAGCTCCTGTTGATCGTACTGAGATATATTTCCCGCTCCCGGGACGTTAAATGCGTGAGTGGTTTGATATAGCAGATTCCAGGATTAAGGCCATTTGCAGGTTTCTCGGTAGGATCTGCGGAAGGGTTTTGTCTGGTCTGGTAGGCCACATGTGCAGTGTTTGTATCTGTATATCCTCCACTTGTCACTTTATAACCCATAACAAAATTATTACAACTCCTGACACTTAATTATCCTGATTTAATATCCTGTGGTCTCTGATGATACTGGTTACTGTAACTGCCAGGGAAGCACAAGCTCATGTTTTCTTAAGCCTTTCGCAATTACATCATTTCCTGTATGAGTGTCCACAGATGATGAAACGCTCATCGTATGACCCGCTATAAAAGCGGACACAACCATAATCCCAATGATGGCATATAAAAGACAAGACCGTGTTCATAAAAAGCGACTGTACGTTTGAAGACTAAATGCATTTGCAACAATGCATTTGGCGAAAATCCCATTTTTCAGTCCTGACTACTCCTTAGCTGCCAAAATATATTTTTCCAAGAGTTATGTTCCTGTCCTTGAGAAACACAACCACTACAAAGGCTAAAAATGAGTAGGAGGGAAAAAAAGAGCGAAATGAAATGCTGAAACATACGGGCGTCCATGGAGCACAAAAGACGCCAGCGTTTTAATGGGTTCCATATCGGAATTTAATCTAACTGCCAATCAGAGAACAAAATGACATCATCTTAAGCTCTGTTACACAACAAACATGTATTCAAGCAAATAATCTAATATAGGATTCAATGTTGGCGTAGACAAGACATTTGATGTATTCCATATCAGATTTTTATTATGGTGCAGAACAGGTTTTTATTGACAGCTGCATGTAATATGACTGGTATAGGAATATCTTCAGCTCAACAGTGGCATGTAAAGGATGGGTTTGTATATTGAGAAAAACTAGCAGCTAGCAATGACTGGGAAGTGTTACAGTAGAGCAGTTTAACAATAGATTCAAATTTCACTCTGTTGAAATTATAATCAAACAAACATAATGACTTGTCGGCTACACATTTCTTTCGGGTGTTTTATTTTCATGAAACTTTTAAAAAGGCGTGTTAAAGACAATATAGGTGCAACAGACTTTTTGTCACAAACTGCTTTGAAACACTATGACTTGAACTGACAGGAACACAAAATAAGAAATAGCCTACTGTGAGGAATGTTTCAACTGTTTTTGTCCATACAATGAAAATCATGAGGTCCAGAACAACATTGAACCCCTTTGGCTTTCATTGTATATACAAAAACAGACATGAGGGTGAGTAAATGATTAATTTTGGAGTGAACTATCCCTGTAAAAGAACCATTATTTGTTACGCCATTACCTTCATCAGCATGTTCATGTATAAGTTAATGCCAAACCCTCTTGGAAAACAGGCCTGGTAGTTAAATGCGTAAAGTGCAATCGGGCTTCCAAATAACAGGTGATTTCACAGAGTCGCCTGCCATCTGTAGACTTATGCAATGAAGTGTTTATTACGTTAGCACTTTTAAGTCAGACCACCAGAAACCTTCCTCTGTGCTTTTGTTTCATGCCAGTATGGACTCAACAACTGGTTGGAAATTGCAAAGCTGATACAAATAACAGCTTTTGTGGCGGCTCCTGACAGCATCCAAAAGTCAATTTGTGATTCGCAGGTGGTTCAAATTGAAATGTAATCAGGCTAGACTTTATTGCAATGGGCATTAGAAACCTATAATATGCTATAAAAATATTAAATGTCATTATTTAAATCTTCCAGTACAGTTGTACACATTGCAGGCGCTGAAAGCTTATATGATTATATAACCTTATTATTTTTATTCTGAGCTATTCCAAAGTCCCCACAGCCACCTGGAGCGAATAGACACCCAGCAATACTTTAATTTACAATTACTTACTGTAAATTAGAATAAAAATATATCTGCCGGACCACCCTAGCCTCTTAAATCAAACCATATGCGTATATATTGCTCTAAGATCAAATGTAAAGGGCGTGATTTTGCAATCAGTCATCTAAATTTCTCCAGAGGGTTGTTTTCACCCAATAATGCAACTGGGCTGTGGTTCAGGATGAACACCCTTCTGAGGAATGCTGGGAAATGCAGTGCACTCTGGTTATGAAAAGAAGGAAGAATGAAGCACATGTAGGTGTTTTCATTGGAAAGTTCTAAACACAATTGCATAGGTATTGTTCATACGGACTCAGACAAGTTCAGCTTCTTTCTCTTTGACAAGTTTCTTTCGAGGCTTTGAAACTGGCAAATTTCATGGGTTTTATTCTGGGTTTTCAAACCCAAAGGGACTTGAAAAACAAATTTGACTATCTAAATTGTAATGACAGACATCAAATGAGTAAATAAATAAATGCAGGGGGAAACGTTCATAACATTATCTCATGGCATTTAATTTTAGCCAGATGCTCTGAGAACAAGCAGAATCAGTCTGACAGTGGACTTGAATCTCAGTCAGCTGGGCCAAAACGCAGGTTTTTATTTATATATATATACGGTATATATAATATTCACTAACATAAAGTTCAAGTTTGAATGTAATTTGTATGCTTACTTTCAGACATAATTCGTCAGTTTGCTCCAGATAAGTGGCAAAAATCAGCAGTTTCGGTAATTTTCAATGAACTTGAGCTAATGAGAATGAGAGATGGTTCTCTGGCAGAGTCTGTTTAAGATGGTTATTTTCAGCAAATTGTATTAGAGCAACCGTTCAGATTTAAAGGCAATAATTTAATTACTGCTCTTGGTGTTAACAGTTGCCCAGGGTGTAGTAAAGTTAAAAATATTGGGTTTGTGTGTGTGTAAGTGTATGTTGATAAAAGGTAAACTTTTAACAATACAGATTGTATTCAATATGTTTATGTATACACCACCATACAAAAGACAAGTTTTTTTTAAAAAAAGCAATAAATACTTGAATTCAGCAAAGATGCATTCAATTGATCAAAAGTGACAGTAAACAATGTTACAAATGTTATTGTAAACCTTCTATTAATTGAAGAATCCTGAAAAAATAATCAGTTTCCACCAAAATATTAAGCAGCTGTTTTCAACATTGATAATGATAATTAAAAAAAACTGAGCAACTATTCTTGCCATCGCATGAATAATTAAGGATATAAATAAGGAATAAAAAAAAAATTCTGATTAAATAAATCCAGCCATGGTGAGACTTCTTTCAAAATCAAGCAAACAAATTTTTTTTTAACTTTTTTGTGCTGTATCAACAGACTGACGTAGTACGTGATGCATGTAGTTACAAAATCTTGACCTTCCCCTCACAAGTGGTCACAGGAGGCACATTTAAACACATGTTGTAAGCAGCAATGTGTCTTGGTTGACCACAT
>JAUZSZ010000115.1:20933189-20947032 GCA_034780575.1 Labeobarbus marequensis | reverse complement strand
GTAAATAAATTGATATTTAATTCAAATGTGTTGTTTCATTTGTATTTATTTGTAGCATAGCACATTTTTAAGGGGGACCTGTGATATGAAACTGCTTTGAATGTCATCTTACAGCTTTATGTCTGTTGCATTTTCTTCATTGTAATATAGGATTGAGAGCAATTATATTTTACTTTAATGTCGCGTTTTATCATATGGGCTGATGGTGCAGTAACTGCAGTTGGTGCCCTAAATCTTTTATTTTTGTTTGTTTTTTACAAAAAAAAAATTTTATGAGTAATGTGACTCAAATATTTCAGAAACTTGCCATGTGCAGCTGTGATTTTGCTATTTTAGCACGTGCTTGTTCTTTTGGGGCTTAACATTTTCAGATTTGGCGTCTTTAATATTTAGAAGACGAATTATGAGTTGACTTTCTCTGGCTTTCCTAAATCTCTAAACATATGTTTATACATTTAAAGACACACATGCACTGACAGTTTTTTCATGTGTGTGCTATTCATTGTTGAAAAGATTTATGACTCTTTCTTCTTTAAAGCACATGAGACAAAACTGCTGTGATGAGGAAAGTCAGTTTTCAGATAGTAAAAGCAGCACTGGGGGTAAAAGCACAAATGACATGGAATTATACCCTGTAGGAAGCAAGTAGGATTACTGTGTTTTTTTAGAGAGGATTACAAACTTGCAAAGTGCGCTGATGGACTAGGATAAAAGAAAAACAGAACATTCAAACCAAGATGTGTACATTTTGACTAGTTGATTTTGGAGCCCTCTGGTTAAGGTCACAGAGACCTGTAAAATGATGTAGACAGAACACTCAAAGTTTTACACTGAAATACATAACAAAGATCTGTTCTCTTTAAGCACTCCTCCAGTGCCAAAAGCATATCCATTAGAACATTTACAAAAAGTTCCACACGCAGATTTCTGAGCATAAGTATAAGGTTTTTGGCTATAAGTATACTGTATGTAGAGAACTGTGCTCTGCTTTAGTGACGTAGCGAGTCTGATGACTGGTCATGATTGGTCACATACTGTATGATTTAATCCTGGTTTAGCAGCACCACAACGGAAAAAAACAAAGCGTTACTGTCAACAAGCCTGGATTGGTGCAGAATGGCACACTTCAGCAGCGCTAAAACTTCGGCCTGATAGTTATTTCATGCATCTTCACAATTCTCTTGAATGAAATTTAAAGTCTTCAGTTGCACTGTTCACAATCTATCATACGTTACGTATGTGTGATATACATTTATATATATATCTCAAAATCAATGACAGAAACACAAGTTCAGAAATATACTTTTATACCTTTTCTGACAGACAAATATTGCACCTATTGCTCATTTTTTCAAAAGAAACAAAGTATAATACTTTAGGAGAAAAATATGTCTTATAAAACAATATTTACTACATTTATTTTCCAAAACAGCAGCTTAGAGTTGTTCAAATTAAAGTCATTTTCAGTTCCTTTAAAGGTCAGTGTATTCACATTTTCATTTGTTTGTCAATGTGCTTGCTTGCTGACGCCTGTGTCTATTTTAAAAGATAAGTATTGGGTCCACTGTTGGATTGACATGATCTGGAACAGGCATAAAAAATCCTAATCTGCTTTTGTACTCCTGTGTTTGTATCATGTGCATTAAAATAAATCTGTTACATCAAATATGCCAATGAATTAGCAATCATACAAGTGCACCTCAACCTAAAATAATTAATCATTTAGATTAAAAATATCATCAACCACATATAATATACTGATAAAAATAAATTTTATGTACAGTAGTTGTATTATGAATGTTTTCTATGTTTTGAGCACTACTAATTGTCACGAGTTGTCAAAGTGCATTTCTCTTCTGATTATAATTGTACTAGAGATTCAGTGGATCCTATGGATTTTACGTTTGTCTGGAAAATCCTGTCCAGCAGCAGCTAATCCAGTTGAGACTCTCTTGTGAAGATTGTGGCATTCATAATAAGCATATTAACTTTACTCGGCTCTCCACTCAAGCTGGATAAATGTCACAATGTAATTAAAATGGAGGCTTGCCGGAATCCTTTCGTGGGTATTAATGAGTCTATAGCTGTCTTTGAGTGGGTGGTGTCAGTAAAGCTCAGCTGTTGGTCTTCGTTCATTCTTTGGTTTCTGTATCTTCTCAACAGACCTTCGCCTAGCTTTCCGCTCTTTGCTGGACTCCTTGCAGAGGCCCTCATCACTGGCAGCTTGGAGACTGTCAAACGTGCCATGTCTCTCATCAGATGTGTGAGAGCTTTCCGAATGTCTCCTGTTTCTCCACATCTCCGTGCAACGCTCAAAGCAGTTGAACTTAGCATCGGTGGTGCAGGCGTACATTCCCGCGGGCACAGCGAGCACCATGGCAAGTACAATGATGACAATATGAATGAGCTTCTCTCTCTGTTCCATCTCATTGAAATCACTGCCTGTCACAAATACAATGCACTGGCCATTCCGAGGAGCCTGGTTTTTTAGAGTAACACAGATTTCATATTTAGTGGCTGGCAGCAGGTCTGTGACAGAGTATGTGTTGATACCTGGCCCAATATATATCTGCTCCTTCTTGAGCGCGTCATATCGGCCAAAATGGATAGTGAACCAGGTTTCGGCCGGATTGTCTGTCACAGCATGCCACTCGATTGTGATGCCATAGACTGTCTGCTTGGCGATACGGATATCGATGTAAACATTTTCCTCAGCGATGGCGGCAGGGAAGCCTGCGGAATGAGACACAGAGCCTTCCGGAGACTTCACATCCAGTAAAACACTGATGGAGGAATTGCCGATGAAGTTGTTGGCAGTGCAGGTGTAGAGCCCTCGATCAGCCAGATGGAGTGAAGGAATGATCAGCTGAGACTTGATAGTGTCCTCATCCACACGGCTCTGAATCTCTGAACACACAATAAACAGTTTTTGAAACTAAGCACAGTTTAAAAAAGCAAAAAATAATGTATAATTATTATAATAAAGAAATCTATTCAAAATATATTAATAATTTATAAAAAGAATGTATTTATGAGTATTATTATTTGATGATAATATATATGTTAATATTTTAATATAAAAAATAATATATTATTATAATAAATAAATATGTATCAATTACTACATCTCTCACAGTGTCACAATAGGGTTTGAATTTGCACCAATTTTTTGTTTATTATTTTGCTACTAAAAACTTTTTTGATACACTCTTTTGAGTGATTTTTAGGAACTTAAAAGAACATAAATATGCTTATATTTTATATCAACTGAATTGTGTAAGAAGATGAGGTTTAAAGATTTTGTAACCTACAAAAGGTGGTGTTTTTACAGCATTTGCAAGTATGATAATATCCGTCTTAAGCACCTAATTTTTAAATAAAGATATCTAATTAAGTGAAGATAAACGTATGTAAACATGCTTTACGGGAATATGTCTTACCACGAAATCCTCTTAGTATCTTAAGACCATATATCCACCGAACAGCAGGTTCAGGTCTGGCCGTGGCAAAGCATGTTAGCGTGATGTTCCCTCCTAACGGCACGGAGATGTTGGTGTCTGGGGCACTGACCTCAGGCTTCACACACGTCTTTAGATCGACCTCGTGGAAAAATTTCCCTGCCTTGAATTCGGGACTAGAGCATGTCAAATACGAGTTCATTAGAATGAACGGTGGACTGAGCGATTTGATGAACTCAATGAAGCCTCCCAGGCGACAGTCGCACAGCCACGGGTTGTCGTGAAGCGCCAGAACGACGTTGGACGCTGTAGGTCGCTCATGCTTGTTTTCTGTGTGATAGAGAGGCCAGTTCAGGAAGACGTCTTTAGAAATGACTGAGAGTTGATTAGAGGACAGATCTAAGTAGGTCAGGCCTGGCAGAAACTTCAGCGCGTGCTCTGGGAGGGCGTCGATGCGGTTGTGCTTCAGGTCCAAGATCTTGAGGTTTGGGGTTTCCTCAAACGCTGTCCATGGTACCGAACGCAGTTTGTTACCCTGCAACCGGAGCTCCGTCAAGTTGCCCAAACCTTCCAGACTTTTGATATTTATGATGGCGATGTCATTGAAGTTCAGCCAGAGATGCTTTAATAACTTAACATGTGAAAACGCTGCCTTTGGTAGCTCACGTAGCAGTGATTTCTCTATTCGGATTTTAGTTAAATCTTCCGGTATGTCCTCAGGAATGCCGGATAATGGCGCTTCCATACACGTGATTGACCTAGAAAAAAACATTCCATACTTTCAATTGAAATTTTTTTTAAAGGTTGGATAACCCGTAACTTTGGATTTATTAAATATAATACAAAAATGTTTCTGAATTCAAGCTGTCTAGCAGAGGTATTCCCTTTCTCTGGAAAAATGCTTGGCATAACAGTAATGGCAGTACTATCAAGGACAGCAATACTAATAAATAAATAAAGTAACATATAAAAGCACATATGCATATATATATAACCCATTTTTTAATTCCATTCTTTAATAAAAGGGGCAAAAAAGTTCCTCTAATCATACATATATTCATATTTACAGACTATAGCTCTGTAAATATATATATATAGGTAGCTCTATTCACAACACAACAACAATCATCTTTGGTCAATGCCACTGCTGACGTCTGTTAATACTGTGTGCACTGAAAGGAGCTGCAACTAACCTCCCATAACGGTCAGTCCCACAGGAGCATCCTGGAAAACACTCTGAGCTGATATGACATAATAAAAGAAAGAAAACAATCAAACGAAATATAATCGAGGCATCCATAGTCTCCTATAACGTTACAGCTGCTCCGTGTCTGCTCACGACATGACTGCAGGTAAAGTTGAGCAAAGCCTATTATCAGTAATCCTTGACGTACCCCGTGAGAGACTGATTGGAACTTAATTGTAGGTCTGACCTACTATTGTTGTTAAAAAAGAGAGTAAATGTAATACTTTTTAAAAATATATATACAAAATTTATTTTGAAGCATAAATGGGTACTAAGCAACCTGGGACACAAAAATTCTGAATGGTTCAGGTGGCACAAGTTTCACATGGTAAACAAACAGAAATAATGTCACATACACAATGATGACAATGTTGGTGCATACACTGTTTTTAAAGTCATAAAAAAAGATTATTGGAGTATTGCTTATGAGAAATTGAAAATAAACTTTTTATTCCAAAATGTAATGTTCAATTCAATGTGTTACTTGCTGTTTAAGAAACTTACTTCCAATTTCTAAGTGAAAACTGTTTCTACACCAATGAAAATACCAACTGATGTGTTTCCAATACAGTGTTACACTAGACTCATTCATTTTTGTTAGAAGAGTGTGTAGTATGAACCAACTGTGAAAATGAATCCCCAATTCCTTAAATAATAATAGTATTACTACATATTAATAGATTTTTTCCACATATTCAAATAAACAAGAATTAATATGAACATTTCCCTTTGAATCAGTTCCTCCTAGCACTGTCTGAAGGGGTAAAAGTCCATATCTACATGTTCCTGGGATTGCTCAGCCACAACCCCACCACCAGCCAAAGGCTTAGTTTAGAACCAAGTCCAAAAGCACAGCAACAAAGAGCAACTTTACCAAGACAACATAAAAGTCTTCACTTCTGCACTTTGTTACTTATGCAAAGTATCCCGAAGCTTCTTTACGGATGGCCAGTCATGTACTGCTGGTACAGGTTATGTGCACTCAGGTACTGCGGCTGGGCCTGGATACTGTGGTGGCTGCGTGGTGGAATTGTGGCTGAGGGATATTGTCAGCAGAAGTATTCGTTGGGCTGTCCCTCAATCTTAGCCGTGGACTCCGAGTCTAGGCTGGACCGGGCCGACAGCAGTCTGTTGGACTCCTCTGCATTCAGTCTGTTGAGATATTCCCCTTCCAAGCCTTTGGCCTTGGTGCTGGGAGACAGAGTCTCAAATGTAACATACGAGTCCTGAATATCTTTGGACTTTTTGCCCAGAAACTTCTTAATTTTCCTCTTAAGTGCCCCGCAGCACACGATCACAGTCAGAGGCACGGCTATCACGCAGGCAACCGTGATTACTACTACATTAATGAGCTTTTGGGTTCCATTAGCGCTTGCTGCAGCATCTGTTGAGAAGATTACACACTGCTCCTTTTTGGGGATCAGCCCCTTGACGCATACGCAGGCGATGTATTTTGTTTTTGGAACCAGTCCCTCGATGATGATCCGGTTGTTGCCAGGACTGACGTTAATTCTGCGCATATCCCTCTCGCCAAACACAGCGTAGAGGACGCTAAAAGCGGTCGTGTTCTTGGCGGTCGGTGCCCTCCAGTTCAGACACACAGTGTAGTCTGTATCACCAATCACTTTCACAGAGCGCACAACCCTGTCGGGGTCTTGCTGCAGCGACGATGTGTTTGCAGCCAGATTGCTCAGGTTAGTCTCTAGGAACCCGTCGGGACTGGCTGTTTGGGTATTCGTCCGACTGTTAGCGGCATTGTCGCTTTCCATACCTGGATATGGCCCTGTGTAGCTCACGGTGGCACCTAGTGGTAGCGCATTGTTGGGAGTTGGGGAAACATATGTGGCAATGTGTTTTTCTTGATAGGCTGCCTTGACTATTGGGTTGGGCTTCTTGGACTTCACTTTGGTTTTTGGATCCACAGTCGGATTCTCAGCTTTTGGGGCGTCACTTATGATCAAAGAAATGACTGCTTCTGCACTCCCTGCATAATTTGTTGCTTTGCATATGTATTTTCCCGTGTCACGATAAGACACTGCAGGCACGCTTAAAATAGACCAAACGATTCCCTCCTTCGAATTCTCCAGTTGAGCTGCAAAATTTAAAGGAAAAAGGCAGATCGCTTGAGTACATTTGCTCAAAATGCAAGAACTAATTAGAATTGTGTAATCACAGTGCGTTGTTGTGTCCGTGCCAGCAGTGTAATCACTGTGCATTAGCACTTCTGGCTAATGCTGCTTAGCCGCCCGCCACTGTGCTGACTCACCTGTCCCATTCAGTGGCTTCCCATCTGCCCTTCTCCAGGCCAGCTCGGGGATGGGAACCCCAATGGTTCCACATCGCAGCAAGACATTGTTGCCCACTGCGCTTCTCACCCGGGCTACGGCTGTGTGAACACGAGGCCCCTGGCAGCGCCGGAGCTCAGCATCATTAAACAGAACTCCAGAGAGGCTCTCTGGATCTGCACACCTTAGCCTCGTGTCAATGAAAGCCACCGACAAACTGGGAGACTTTTGGAACTGGACCAGGTCGTATAATCGACAATCGCACAACCAAGGGTTGTCATGAAGACCTGGGGCAAAACAAATGATCAGTGGCAAGTTACATCAAAACTCTTAAATTAAGAAAACCTTTATGATTGTAATAAAAAGTTATAATTGTGAGCGCATTTCCTCTAAAAGTTTTCTTAAGAAATTAAGAGATTTTTTTATTTTTTTGTATTTTATTTATCTTTAAAATGTGTGTACGTATATACACATATATATGTATATATATATACACACACTGAAAAAAGATGGAGAATAATAATCAAAAATAATAATCACAAATGTTTGAATTCTATATAAATACTTAAATATACAAATATATAATAACCTCAATATATTAAATTAATAAAAGAAGACAAAGGAAAAACTTACCAAGAATCATTTTTGAACTTTCTGCTGCCTGGATGGGTTTGACTGTCAGCCAAGTATTGAGGATCTCAGATGGCACTGTCAGCAGATTATTGCTGGATAAATCCAGGTAGGTTAAATTTTTCATGTAGGGAGCAGCCTCAGATGGTACTGAGGACAGCTGGTTGTTGTGTATATCGAGTAGCCTCAGACTGGGCATGTCCATGAGGGATTCCCACGGAAACGAAGTGAGCGAATTTCCATCGAGCCTTAGTTCCTCTAAACTGTACAAACCCCGAAAACTGTCCGAGTTGAGAGAGGACAAAACGTTAAAAGACATCCAGAGGAATTCTAAGTTAGAGAGGTAGCTAAAAGCCTCGCTCGGGATCCTCTTGATGGCAGTCTTTTCAATCCGAAGTTTCGAGGTATCGCCTGGGAAAGTGGCGGGCACCAGGGAAATCTCGGGATCGTTGCAAATCACGCTCCTGCAAAACGCATTAGAAACAAGAATACAGAGCGATAATCAGGGATTTGAAAGCAAGAGCACACGGATCTTTAAACCGACGCTACAAATGCTTGTAAAAAAATAAATAAATAAATACATTCTGTGTGTATATCATGGCCTACAATATGTAGCCTATGTAATGTAATGAATATGGAGTATGCAAAAATCACAAAGGCACAAGTGCACCTCATTTCAAGTGGGTAAAAATGCATTGCATTAATTAAATACAGTTGAGATAATAAAACACAGACTCACCTGGCTCTTGATCCATCACTCAAGTTATGATAAAAGCAGCTGCATTGGGAAGGACAGGTGCTCCGAACAAGTGGAAAGCCACCAGATGCCAGTAGGAGACCCAAAAAGACAGTGAGAGACATTTCGCTACCAGTGTCAACAAAACACCGCCGAACGTAGTTTTAATGAAGAACCATCCACTTGCAATTATGGGGAAAATAAGCAGCATGTCATCGTCGCTCTGCTCCGACGTCCCGTAGTGATCTGACTGCTACGAGTCCAGCAGATAAAAAGGACAGATGAGGATTAGAGAAAGCACGCGCGTTGTTTTCATTTAGATGCGGATGCATCTTGGAATCTGATAGGCTACACAGAGATACAGCTGCTAATTATAGGGAGGAAATATTTCTGAATTGGCCATAATGTTTAATGCCCATCCCCCACCCAGCTCTCTTTCAAACCATCCTCTACCTGACAGCTAAACTGTGACATTTGTTGCATCACTTCTAGATTGTGTAAGAGCTGATGATACTTTTGGAAGCTGGTCTGTTCAGGCTGTACCAGTCACTATTGCCTATTCGTGCTATAAACACAGGGGAGACCAGGGAGTGTTTAAAGATTTTGTTTCAACATCTGTTTAAAATAACAAAAAATTAAAAAAAAAAAAAAAAAAAAAAAATCTATGTTGTAAAAATATTTCCATATTTGCCTGCTATAAAATTAGTTTACCAATTACTTATCCCTGTAATTAATGTGCAAAGAATCATCAGCATGGGAGTTGCCAGACTAAGGACATCCAACTTTGTGCACAGCTATTGTTGAGTGGCGTGTCCAATAAGATTTTTAAAATATTTTCCTTCATGTAATTCTGTTAGGCCTTGGCTGACAGGCAGCTTGCGCTTCCTAAGAGCCTCTTGTAGGGTTTGTAAATGCAGCTGTTCTTAATAAACAGATACAAGCCATCGTAAGAAAAAAAATGTAAACCGAAAATATCTTGTAAACAAGAAAAGCACAGGAAATATGATAAATATGTCAAAATCTGGGCCAAATTCCAGAGGAGTTAAAACTTTTCACACATTTTGTTTCTGAAAGGGTCACATGTAAAGCCTTCCTTGGTTAAAAAAAAAAAGGCATGGTATGGCATCTCTGTTTGAGACTGTTTTCCTGTAACCGTTGGACCACAAGAGTTATTTTTGCCAGAAGCCTATTTGATTGTGCTACTGTATGTTTGTAAACACAACATGGGTTGAACCTTGGAACCAGGTCATCTGTTCTTTAGTGCCAAGCTGTAAATATAAAACATAATTTCTATACTCTGCCATTAGCTTAAGGCAAGAAAAAAACAGCAGTGTGTTGTTTATTGTTTTAAGTAATTCATTTTTAATTATGTTTGTTTTGAAAAATGTTCAATAAATTATTCTAATATCGGTTCTGATGTTTTATATATTAATATATAAAATGCTAAACATTTAATTTAACCTCTGACTTCCTAAACCTCTCTCACACACTAAGGTTACATTATTCTTTATTCTATTATATTATTAAAAAAAAAAGATTTTGTATGGTCTTATGACTATAAGCATTTTTAACATGTAAATTATATTTCATAACCTCATAATCTTTACAGAGGTACTTGACTGAAGAATATGGTTCTTGTTTAGGATATGTATGGTATAAAAACCCTGAATTTGAATTTTGCCATTTCATGTTTCACTCAGAAATTATACATTGTACTGTATATGTAAGGCCCTGTATGTGGAAATACACAGGACTTCTTGTGATAAAACACTGATGATTGTAGATCTGATTAAATCTTACCTGATGAAAGTAGGTTAGTGTATCAGTGTTACTCTTTGTACTTTATTATTTGGCTTTTATTTATGTATGAATAATGCAATCAGGAAATGAAGGGTCGTTTAATAAATGCATTTTGGATTGGCTATTTTGTCTAAAAATATTCTAAATGTTTCTATTTCAGCACCAAACACATTGGGACTGTATAGGATGTAAAGGCTTAATGTTGTAAATGTCCCTAAAATTATATCTCAGAACAACAACTAATCTATTGTTATTTTCTCTCTCTATTGTGTCTAAAGATCTGTTCTATTTCTCCAAACCACGATGTTTCATACAATTGAGAAAAGTCTGGCATCCAGTGTCTGTTAGTGTCAGGAGTGACAGCTCGACAACACCTCGACAACAGAACACGACGCACTGGATTGGCACAGACTGGACTGGTTCCCATCCACCTCGGTCTTATCATCAGAGCGCTCAAGCGTCCGACGCACAAAGGCTTTGTTGTGTAACTGAATGAGCGATTTACAGTCGCCCTGTGTAAATACGTATTAGGGGTCAGTGGTAGGAGTTGTTATATTCATTAAGACATTCTTGTGCGGATTGAGGCAGAGGGAGAGGGCTTTACATAATTACGTTCATGCTTTTTCACGTGAAATGCTCCTTTAAAAGAAGGCTTCGATTGTACACACTGAGGCACATCACGCGCGCGAGTGGACTGTGATTCTGCAGTTTGGAATCAAAATTGCGTTCAACATGGTGACGTCGTATCCATTACCGGAGGGATTCTCCGAGTTTGATGTGTTCTCCCTGGGATCTTGTCTGCTCGTGGAGGGTAAGAAAAAAAAAGAGGATCGCGTGCACATCTTACTTTGTGGATATGCATAGCCTCAATAGGATGCGCTTTATCCAGGAACGATAGCAAAACGGTTGAAAAAATAAACACACGGCGGTGATTTAACCATCTATCTGGAAACTGTCACTGAATGTATGTTACTGTTGTGTAACCGCGCTGTTTTGGGGTCTCGAGAAGCTCTGAATGTTCACACGTTTTCTGTGTCCTCTGAAGGTCTCCTCGGGTTCTTCCTGAATGCTGTCACCGTTGTTGCTTTTCTTAAAATAAGAGAATTACGGACCCCAAGTAATTTTCTCGTGTTCAGTCTGGCCATGGCAGATATGGGTATTTCTATGAACGCCACTGTTGCTGCCTTCTCCAGTTTTCTGAGGTGAGCACGCGCACGTTTGTGTGTTGATGATGTTGACGGAAGCCCTAGAGGCGACGCTGCGTCACGGCTGTAGTGTGTAAATACAGCTGTGATGTAAGAGGGGCCTTTTTTCGTAATGAATGACTGAAGTGCAGCTGTTAAGTTAGAGGGATATTTGGGGTTGCATGATATTTTTAACTGATTTTTTTTTTTTTGACGAAATGTGTCTTTTAGTCACATCCCTGCTAAAGAAAATATAAGGTGATTTTCTGGTTTTAGCTGGGCTCCCTGGTCTGGTCGGACTGGTTTGTTGGCTGGTTTTAGAGAAGTTTTTGGGCATTTTCGGCTGCCCCTTCTGGCAACACCAGCTTGGCCAGGCTGGGAAACTATTATTGATTGATTGATTGATTGATTGATTGATCAATTGATTGTAAGTAGGAATTCATTGTTGGAAAATCCAGCATGGTAGTTGGTTTCCAACTTTTGGTCATTCGTTTTCCAAGTTGGTCATTAGCTAGTGCAACAAATCAGCTGTTTTTTTTTTTGTTTTTTTGTTTTTTTGGAAAACTGTAGCCAGCTAATGAGCAGTTTGGGCCAGAAACCAGCTACCATGTTCCAAAACACCAATATGTTAGATTTCAGTTTTTACTGATACAAGCAAGGATGTGATCAAATATTCAAAATAGAGGAAACAAATTAGAAAAATCTGTCTCTGAGAAAAATACATAACACATGACTATTAATTTAAAACTATTAATACTAGTGCTGGGCAACAATTAATCGCGATTAATTACATCCAAAATAAAAGTTTTTGAGTACATAATAGATGTGTGTGTACTGTGTATATTTATTATGTATTTATAAATAAACACACATGCATGTATATATTTAAGAATTATGTTTATATATTAAATATATTTATATAGAATATAAATTATATGAATATAAATATATATATATTCTGTCTCCTGTGTTATGCTGTGGACTCTTATTTTGAAGTGGTTCTCTGCCCAGTGTTTCTGTCTTCACTTTCTGAGTTTATTTCCTGTTTCCTTAGTTTGCTTGTTTGTTCCTATAGTTACCCGTGTGTGTTCCTATGACAACTGCTCACGCCCCCTCGTTATCTCATTGAGCTTGTCTGTCTGTGTGTACTTTAAACAGCTTGGTTTTCACTTGTGGTGCTGGTCGTTTTTGATGCTCCCTGAGTTGTTCTCTGGATGTTCTTGGTCCTTGCCAGATGGATTATCTGAGTGTTTTGTATCTTCTCAGTTAAAGTGGTGTGTGCAAGTGGATTCTCTCTCTGCTTCATCTCTTCGTTACATGTATTTTAAAAATATATACTGTATGTGTGTGTCTTTACATATACATAATAAATATACACAGTGCACACACATATATTATATAAACAAAAACTTTTTTGGATGCGATTAATCACGATTAATCATTGCCCAGCACTAATTAATACAGATAAACAACATAAGCTATGAACGTCAACCAGCAACTTTGATCTTTTTTAAATACTTTATCTTCTTGAAACTCCAGATACTGGCCTTATGGATCAGATGGATGCCAAACCCATGGATTCCAGGGCTTTATGACTGCTCTTGCCAGCATCCATTTTATTGCAGCCATTGCTTGGGACAGATACCACCAGTACTGCACAAGTGAGTAACAAAAGTAAAAGCAGGATATTTGACATGCTTTGTTCTAGTTCAGCCCACCCATGTTGCCAAGACCACCTGCTGAAGGCACTTATAGTGCACATAGGCTTCACCAAAGGCCATTCTTTTCAGAATCTCAGTGAATAGCCATTTTAAACTAGCATGTGAACACGGAGCATGCTAATATGTTATGATGTGCAAATGTAAATTCTGTAACAAAAACATTCAAACCATTCAAAACTTCAGCACCAAAGATTTTTCAAAATAGATTAATACTTTTATTCAGCAAATATTTTTTATATTCTGAATATTTTTCAGAATATTACACTAATATTAAAAATATAGATTTTAAAAGTAGGATGAGGCATTTGTAAAGATTCCATATAAGAACTACAAGAACTACTCTTCTGTGAACAGTTCTTAAAATAACCATTTTTTGTTAGTATGAACATTTTCATAACCTCAAGCATAGGCGCCGATCCTGCGGGTGCTCAGGGGCTCGTGCACCCAAGGAAATGATCGAGCACTCACTCATTTTAACCCACAGATTGAGCACCCAGATTGAGCACCCACAGGCAGAAACATAAATTGGCGCCTATGACCTCAAGAACCTTTTGTACTATGAAGAACCTTTTTTATATGTTAAAGGTTCTTCACTACAGATGCTAGTAAATATTCTTTGTTTTTAGGAGTGTAGAATAATTTAAGAATGTGACACTAAAGTCTGGATTATTGGCTGCTGAATAATCAGCTATGATACCAGTACCACTGTTGTATTTATTTAGTAAATTCAAATTTAGTAAACAGTATAACTTGTATTATTGTAGTAATATCGGTAGCACGTTA
>JAUZSZ010000115.1:20836376-20849227 GCA_034780575.1 Labeobarbus marequensis | reverse complement strand
AAGAATGTAATGCTTCTTAACTCATTTCATTGACATTTAAATTTCTATTAAAGTCTGGCCCTTTATTGACCCCAGTAGTTGAGAAAACAAGGGGATACTGCATCTGTTATAAAACAATAGAGCGGTTATAAGGGACCATCTTTTGGTCGTCAAGTGGCACTTGTCCTCTGGGTTGAACTGATGAAAACCTTCAAAAGCATTTCAGGTTGATTAAGAACAGTCACAACAAAAGATGGTGATCAAAAGAGGTCAGGTAGGTCAAACTAGAACTATTTTTGACTCTAACATAGTCCGATTAAGTGGCATTATATACAATTAAGGTGTATACATGCCAGACGAAGCCAAGCTACAATTGAGGTCTATTGGTCCAATTTTGCAAAAATCAGAGTGTTTACATGACATTCCAAAAAGAAAAAAAAATTTAGTTCAATTGAAATGTGAAAAAGGTACATCGTCAAGATAAATCTCAAACCTTGCAATAATGTAGCATAGCAAAGACTTGTAATAATTTTTCATTGTGATGACTTGGATAGATACCGTTGAATTTGTAACTGAGCATAGATAATTTAATATATTATAATTTAATATATTTTATAAATCATAAGTACTGTAAATAAGTAAAAGTTATTAAATACAGTGCATCCAGCTGTTAAAAACTGAGGTTTGCATCCACGTGTTGAAAAAAACAGTAGACAAGTGTCTGAATCAACAATTTTAATTATCAAATCATAATAAAGAGCAAAACATATGAAAATATTCACTACCTTTAAATATCAGCCTCATTTCTTGAAAGTGCCTTTAATCAAAACAATAAATGAAACCGTAAAAACCTTGAGCGTAATAAATCGCTAAAAATGTCATGCAGAGACTATATATGTTTTGCAGCAGTTCCATTAGCATGATTACACAAGTTGTTTTTCAACAGGTAATATTTCCTTTTCACATCTTTCTTTATCAAACGTTTTCATATATTTGAGGAATTAAATAAAAAGGATAAGTCTTGTGCAATACATTTTATGTTTGTGTCACAGGGGACTTTACTGTGTATTTAGAGGTTATCATGCATATTTTGTTAATTATGTTCACACACTTTATTGTGAATCACTGTTAGTTCCTGAATAAGAAAAAAAAAATTAAAAAGACTACACCTTGATCACCCAAACTTAGATGGATCATTTAATTCCATAAGATCATGCAGTAAGTTTGATGCCAGGCTAGCTTATCTGGCGTTCCAGAAAAAAAAACTATCCCAGGATCAAACCTAAATGATGTTTACCAGAAATAAAGATTTACACTCTATTGCTATACTTTCCGTCCCCTTATTCATAATGACTTGAAACTTACTCACTGGTACAAAAGAAAAGAAAGGCATAATGTGCTCTCAAGACAATCACTCAAAAAGTCTTTCTAAAGGAAAAGAAAGCACTGAGGCATTTGGACAGGTTGAGATAGCCGTTGACCAGCATTAATGGCAGTCTGCAGAACAGGGGGAAGGCGCAGTGGTTAAGTTGCTGTCGCTGGGGCTGGGGCTGGGGCTGGGCTCCAGGTCCGTATTTGTATTGACCTTATCACAGATGTACCCATAGAGACTGATGTTAGGCCTCTGGAGATGCTTAGACACCACATTAGAGTACTGCTTTAAGTAGAAGTACAGAGTGCCTGAGAGACAGAGAGAGAGTAAAAGAGAAAGAGGGAAGAAAAAAAAAAAGATTTGAGGGATGGCGATCATCATGGCGTCAGCCGAGTCTAGAGCCATTCATAAATCACAGAGCACACGAGTTTACTGCCGTCTCCACTTTAGTACAATAGATGGCTGACAGCGTTTTCTCAAAAAGTTTTCAATAAATGTCATAAAGGAAAAATGGGACAGAAACAGTGGGGTCAGCTGAGGCAGAATTTCACGATACCAAAAAGCACTAATGGTTTCATTTAATTATGCAAAACAAATGGTTCAATATTGCAGTAATTTCAAAATTAGCAAATGTATTGCACGGTTTGTCATATTTATTTGATTTGCCAGGGTATTTAATTTTATTTTTGTCTTTTTACACACACCATTCAAAAGTTTAGTCAGCAAGATTTTTTTTTTTAAAGAAATTAATTTTTAATTAATTTTTAAAAAGAAATGACTTATTCTGTAACTATACATTCATTTGATAAAAAAAGTCAGCAAAGACTTTTATGTTGTTATAAAAAACGTATTTTCAATAAATGCATCATATATTTTGGAAAACAAAGTATCATAGTTTTCACTAAAATTTTAAGCAGCAAATCAACATATGAGAATGATTTCTAAACGATCATGTGACACTGAAGACTGGAGTAACGGCTGCTGAAAATTCAATTTTACCCTCATGTGAATAAATGCATAATAAACAAAAAAAAAAACTTTTAAATAGTAGAAATGTTTTTACTGTATTTATAACAAATAAATGCAGCCCCCACCCACACACATCCAATGAACACAATTTTTTAAAAAATGTGTAAGAGAAATCTGAAACAGATCTGTCCAAAAATGATGCAAATGTAACAGGTCCCTTACCGACAGAGACACACTTGTCTTTAAGAAATTTGTACAAGTCATTCACATCCCTCATGAGTTCCTCATCTCCAAAAGTGAAGTAGGCCACATCTCTCCCCGCCTCAGAAGCTGCCATCAACTGCAGCAGAGCTGGAAGGACAAATGGACACAACTGACAGTGAGCAAAACTTTCACTGGGCCTGCAGCCATAAACAACACATAGGAAAGCTTACATATTTCACATTCATTTCTCTTTAAAGCATGCATTCCTAAACAGAAATGACATGCATCCACTTATGCATAGATTCCTGTCATTAATGCATGGGAATATAGAACACAAAAGAAGAAAAATACCCCTCCCACCCCCATTAACAAAATGAAGGGCCAATCGACTGCAGCATGTTCTATGTATGACTGATATTCTCTGAGGTTCCGGAGTAAATACAGACAGCTGCCCAACCCAAATGACTAAACATGGTGTAATACATCACTAACAGCACAGTGTGGATTCTTTTGTTTTGCTTCATGTTCCTAGCTGTAGAAAAAATGACTGGCACATCCAATTTTTTTTTTTAAGGTAAATAATCCATGTCTAACAAGCCCTATTAAGAGACTCAATCATAGTCACCCAGCTTCAAATTGAGTCTAAAGATTTTAAATATTTAAAGAGGTTGAATGTAGCCCACTGATGAATGAACGTTGTTCAAATGAGAGCAGCCAATTACAATGGGTAATCTGTAGTCAAACCAGCACTAAACTAAATGGATTGGCCCAAAATACTCAGCCTCAAGATGAATTTAGTGTGTGGCAAATCATTGGGAGAAATTAACTAACTCCACACAAACAGACGGCCAATGGTTCAACAATGATGAACAATCAAAGATGGAATCATCTTATGAAATGGTTTCCAGCCTTACAACAGAAAACGATCAGCTGGCACAAGCTTGCCATGAATTTATGGATGAGGCTGGAAAATCAGTTGCACTTTTAATGGAAAACATAAATGTGTGTCAGCTGATCAATAACAGGAAAGTGGAAAAACATGTCTTAGGTCAAAAAAAAAAAAAAGTGAGAGAACTTCTCTGTATTGTCTGATTGCTAAAACAGAAATGATAAAAAAAACAATGAAAATCTTGTGATAAATATGCTTAACTGACTATGTATGATTATTTCTCACACTCCAAATTATAATGCTGTGATGCCTACATGCTGATTTAAGGTTTTATTTTATTACAGTATAGCAATATAGACATTAAATATCAGTCATTAAATGATAACACAGTTAGAATCTCAATAATAGTCATAACTGTAATACTGGTGCATGAAAATTCAGACAGAAATGTCCTATAAGAGTCATTCTTTAAAACTGTGTAGCTTCACTTTGCGAGGAACAGATGATGGTTTTATTTTCCGTTCCACGACCTGCATGTACCTTTGAGTCGCGTGTCGCCTCCAAACGCACCACATCCCCAGTTTCCTGTGGCAACAGCGGAGAGGTTCTCAGGGTTCACAGTAGGTCGCACGAAACCGCAATATGCCTGAAAACAGGAGACATCCTTATATCATATATAAATAAATACAAGCTAATCACTGCAGAATACAAGAGACTCACAAGAAGACTCATGTCATGCCTCATTAAATCCTCTAAGCAACGCAGACTGGCAAGGTTAAGGAAATCAAAGGCCATTAGAGCTTGACATAGGTCAAGGATTCGCCATTTCATGTCATCAGTGTGCTTTGCTTGAAGCCTTACTGACCTTATTTAGCTCCCGGGTCATTTTCTCAGGCTGAAACTGTTCCATGAAATTCCTGTATTTCAGTGCATCCACGGCCACAATTTCGGTGCACCTCCGCTGCCAACCGTCTCTGAGAATGGGAAAAGGTGTTTATTTTATTCCGGGCTTTTTACTAGCCGCAAACCATGGCATTTGTGTCTTGGTTGCTTGGTTATATTCCGGCTAGCTAACTACATTTCAAAAAGTGTAGGAACCCATTTAAGAGGTATTTCCTGAAGTTATTATGATCAGTAATCCATTATTGCCATTACCTGGGGATCTCATCTTTGTGATTGGCTTTCCATCTGAAGCTTTCTGCATAGCCAGAGTACCTGCTATATTGCTCTGTGCCTAAAGAAATACCAAATAAATAAAACAGAAATACATAGTTAGAGGGTAATTCCTAATACAGTATCCATAACATTTTCCTGTCCCCAACATATTACCGACAGAAATAGTTTTAGATAATCACAAAATCAAAATTATGTGAACATATAGGTGAGATTTATATTGGCAAATATTTATAGTAATCATTTATTAATTAATAAATCTAAAATATAATCTCAATCTAGAAAACTATGTTTTTTCAGTTCTATCAGAAACAACCATATAATACTTGATGACTTCTTATAACCAGTAACAGTTATAGTTCTGTATGTTTGCAATATTCCTTCTTAATTTTTATTTAATTGCATATATCTCTTTCATTATTTATAAGATGTCCAATATTATAAAATGGGTGTTTCTGATAAAACTGGGAAACTATGATAGTATAAGATATTTTATAAGCAAATATAAAATAGTAGTAGTAGTAATAATTAGTAATATGGTTGTTATTATTATTATTGCTTAGAATATCCACATAGAAAAACTATATATATAGTTTTCCAATTCTATCAGAAGCAACTATATTGTATTATAACTAGCTAAAAGGGCTAAAAATACTGCACACAATGTTCCTTCTTGATTGTTTTTTAATTGCATATTTCTATTGTATTACTTTTAGGATGCTCAAATCAAACCACTTGCTTAAGTGACCATGTTCTGATGGAAAAAATGCTTCCAGACTCTGCGCATCTCCCAACTATCATGAAGACCTCTAGAATCCTCCTCCCTCACCTTGATCTAATTAGCGTTTGTGGCCAGTTTCAGTGGCACTCTGACAAAGAGCAATTGCAAGATTAAAATCCAGTCCCTGTAACAACGCTTCAGCATTTCTGCCAAGTCTACTGACGCAGAAAGAGTGCATTAAGGAGCGCGAGTCATGATGCATTACTGGCGGGATATGATTTGCTGCAAAGGCGAATTGCAGTGCAATAGAAACGGAGACGACGATGAATACTTCGTTTGTTGTAATAACCGTGATGGAATGGCTGGATCCATTAGAGAGGGCCGTTCCCGCAGTCATTCATTGTGGCCAGAGGTAATACCGTTAAGTGGAAGGAGAGGGCAGCAGGGGTGAGAGAGAAAATGTAAGTGAAAGAGAGAGAGATGACTAATAACTGAGCTTGATTCCACGCAAGGGTATTTTGTGACTGGGGTGGAAAGCGCCAAGTTAGTTCAAAGTGACTTTGAGGCTGATTTCCAGAATTATAACTCACTAATACAGCTCTGAAAGTGACTTCTCAGTGGTGTATAACCACTTCTGTGTCACGATCAAATCTATTCTAGTTTTCCAGGAAATGACATGTTGGTTTGAAAGCCACAATATTTTGATTAACAGTTTGTGCATCTGTGTAACAGTTTGAGTCCTGTGCTTTGTTTGGAAGACGACAAGGAGGCATGGGTGGATGAGAAACGAGCAGGACAGCAGGAGTGCCTGCAGTCATTCCTTAAAAATAAGGAGAGCATTCAATTCTCTGTAACAGACGAAAGATTTGACTTTCTTGTCAACTATTTAAACCAACATGGTTTATGTAGTCACAGCTTCTGAGTGATGTCTTTCTGAGTTTGAATGTAGGTTTTAAGTAAAGCTGGATGATACTCAGTGATGAAAAAGTAACTTGGTTTCATTTTAGTGAAAAAAACAGTAAGAGGAAAACATAAAGCTCACTTTGTATCCTGTCTGCATCACCAGATAGGAAAACAAAGACACACGACACATCATGGTGTCAGCCTTGGAAGAACCTTTTTTATATAACCAGGTAGGAGGTCATACATTTCAGTTTCTCCAAGCTGTCACAGTTTTTCAGGCTCAAATTTCCCTTGAGAGATACTAATAATTTGGAGAAACATTTATGACACATTAGGATTATTACAGCAACTAAAACCATTAAAAAAAATTATGTTACCTGAAATAAAATAAATGTTAACTAAAATCAAATGAATTAAAAATGTCTATAGCTTTTATTCATTTTTATTTTAAATTTAGTTTGGTGCATTAATTTAAACGAAATGAATAAAAAAAAAATTAAAGTAAATTAAAAACTAAAACAAAAAAAGTGAAAATAAAAGATATAAAAATAAAACTAAAAAAATATAATAAAATAAAATAACTATAATATAGTATATCTGATACTAAAATAACACTGACACATTTTGGATTGGCATGTAATTTACAAGCATTATTCAATTAAGTTATTATGTAATGATTCTTCTATGTAATTATTTGAATGGATGGTTCAAATGAATAAAAAGTAAACATACTGATAAATGTATGTTTTTCACCTATACACTGAAAGTCGATGGTCACCAAAACTTCTCCAAAATATCAAAATATCTTCCTTTATGTTTCACAGATGAAAAAAACGCAATATTGTGCCAATATTACTGTTTAACAATGTAGAGTGTCAGCTCTTGTAGGCTGCATTTATGGTGCAGTTTATGACAAATTAATTTTCAAAGAAATTTCCATGACCAATCATTTGTGATTAACATTAAAAATACTTTAATTCGTTTCTTATCAATAAATCGTTTAATGAATTGTGCTTTACGAACTGATCCATTAAGTAACTTATACTCAAAATAGTTCTTAAGAATCCATAACTAGTAATCAAAACCAATAGCCATCAGGTAACCTACGTACTGCTAAAACTGAATTGACTAGTATTAAAGCCTCTTTAATTATTTTTTCCTTATTGATTGGCACTGAAGTACCTCTACATTCTACTTCCCTTGGTGTGTGTATCATTCTGTAGCAATAGAGGTTGGAAAGGAGCAGCAGGGATCCCATGGTACAAACAGCAAGTGAGAAAAGAGTGAGGAAAGAGACAACCTGTTTGTAATGTATGGGATGCGGGACACTTACTCATGACCTGGGCTCCTCTCCAATCCTGCCACTCAGTCAAAAAGCACAGTTCATAAAGGAGGAACAGAGTGATGGAAGAATAGCACAGAGACAGAGAAAGACACAGAGGAAGAGGGAGAGATATGTAGTGTGAGGAAAGGGGGGTTGTCACTTAGCGTGTTGACTCAAGCACAGTGAGTTGGAGGGTGAAAAATAGGGCAATTCAGCTAGAGAGAAATGAGGAATAACAGGGCTGCCCTGAGTCCAGCGTGAATCAATGTAATGGATTTACGTTCAAATTGGATGAGGAGGGAAGACGGGGGAGGGAGGGGTAAGAATGGAGCTGAATGTACACACAAGCTTCTGCAAAAAATAGCAAATTGCTTGCAGCAAAAACACGTGAGGTACTATTCAGCTCACTATAAGTAGTGTTAGAGAAGTGTGATTACAGTGACTGACTCCATTACTGGATGAAAACAAACCTGATCTCACCGATAATCGGATCTGGCGTCAAACATAGATACCTAATAACATCTATGATTACTTTACTCTATCTTGATTCAAACCCTGTATAATAAGAGTGATTTTATGATGTTTGTTTCTATTAATGGTTTTTGAATGTCTACAATATTGCTGCAAACAATGTACTAAATCACTGTGACTGTATCATCTAATGCTGTCCAAATTGTGAATGAATCTTTTCACTGAATGAAGCGCAATCTGATTCACTCAACGAACCACTGAATTATTTGTGGCCATCTCTGATGACTCAAAGTGAACCAAAATCTTCTACTGTGTTGTGCAAGACTTGTGACGAATGGTTCACAGTAAGTACAAAATCCAAAAACAAATAATAATAATAATTAATTAATTAAGGCAAAGGTTTTCACACTGGATCCACAAATGTTTGTTAAAAAACTATAAATTAAATACATAAATAAATAATTTGTTTTGTCAGTTGTTGTTTAGGCAACTTAAATTGCTTAGGCAATTTAACATATTTAATATTTTTACTAAACATTTATTTTATTGCAATAATTGCAATACATTTACTAAATTAAAAAATATTATGCTTTCTTTCATTATTAGTTTCTATGCTTTTTGGTGAAAAGTGCTACATAATTTAATTTTAATTGAATGTTTATACAAGAAACACTAAAGCTAATATTTTTGCCTTTGCTTTAGAACAATGACAATAAATAAACTAATTTTATTTAGGAAACAACACTATCTTCATAACATCAAGCTTTATTTTTCTCACACAGTACAAATGCAGCTGCCATGATTTTTTGAAAGAGGTCCCTCGCAAAAATATTGCCTTAATTGGGGGTCCTTGGCATTAAAAAGTTTGAAAACCTCCATGTTAAAGAAAGCAGAATCGTTAAATTCCTTATGATTCCTAAGCCAACTTATTATATAATGAGCCATAGGTTCATCTAAGTACAAAAAAGGTAATTTTTCACACATTTTAGACAACAGGTGTTTGAACAGCTAGAAGGGAGGAACAAGACACTTCAGTGGTGGCTGAGATCAATCAGACAGAGATGTGTGATGGTGTGCAGGACAGACGGGAGGGAGGAGCGGACCTCTTCCACTGCTCTGCATGTGTGTGTGCTGACCTGTGATGATGAGGCACTCGTTGTGGTCCAGAGCTTCTGTGAAGAGGCGTGATACCATGAGCTCAGGGTTGATGATGAAGCGTATCTCCTCCTGGACCAACCCCATACCTGTCACCCCTCCACCCACAAGCCTGTTCGCAAAGTCCACCTGCAGCACAAATTAAAAAAAACAAAAAAAAAACACATATTCATCTTCTGCAAAATTGTTCAACTGGTCTAAAGTGTAAAAAAATATTATTTCATCCTTGGTGTGAAATGATGTTACGGTACAGAGATCTATGATACTTGTCTGAACATTTAAATGGTCAGACTGTAAGCCAGGTTGTCTGTCCAGCACGTCACCAGAGATTATAGGTTCTGGGTAGGGGACAAGGTGCTAAAATGCACAGGGGTGGAAAATAGAGTGCTCTACCCGACTGTGCGTAAAACTACAAAAGATGAGTAAAGTAAAAGGAGGAAAGAATTTTCTGCACCGTTCTGGGGACCTTTAATTTGTGCACAATTTTTGGTGCATTTACAAATTCAAAATTAACTTTTTGCTACACCTGCTGATAGTTCTCTCATCTGCCATGAAATTGTAATTGTATATCAATGAGGTAAATAATCAAAATAATAAATAAATAAATAAATCCAAAATTATAATAAACATGAAAACATTTTTCACAAAAAAACACATACAGAACAGACTTCTGTCCACTGTGACCCTGCAGGTTGCTGCCAAGGCCAAACGTCCATTCCCTCATTACTGAATAATGGATCTATTAAGGACTGGCCATTAGCCATGAAGGTCAGATAACTCAAACAAATGAGTAAATATGTTCACAGCTTCTAGGCGGACCATTTAAGCTTTTGTCTTATGTAATACTCTTGTATTTTTATTTAGAAAATTATTTTATACTACCGCACATTATTACATTATAAAACCAGAGGATATTATATGTACTACTGGCATATATTAGTATTTATATACCATATTTATATACCATATCAGATGTTTTCCAGAAAAGTGTCTAAATTATATCATATACTTACATCGCAGATTTATTTTTTGGAAAGAAGCTGTTAAATTAATATAATGGACAGTATATTAAAATTTTCTGACATAAATAAAACATTGAATAAAAGTAGTTTTGCACAGCTTTTTTATCACATTTGTGGCACTAATGTTGAAAGGGCAAAAAAAAAAGACTAATAAAAAAATGACCTTAAGATAAAGTGCAGGAGACAATAAATAAATACATATAAAATACATAATTATATGAGCTGCATGAGTGACTGACTTGCGGCACTGCTAAATTCAGTTGTGGAAGCTATTTCCTCAGTGCTGTCTCCTTTTGTTATGCATTTTTATATTTCAGAGACTGAGAGTGTGAGCAGCAGTGCTAATATTGACCCAGGACAGCTTTGAAAAGGTAAACAGGGGAAGTGTAGGACCCCTTTGAGGCTGTGTTTTGCAGGCTGTCAGGCTGGACTCACTGGGCCACAGCCTCCTCAGTGAGACGGAGGAGAAAAGGGGAGGGAGGTTGGCAGGCTGCCAGATGATCTCGCTGATCAGGTCACTCAACTCCAGCTCTGACCGCCCCGCCTCTCCTCAGCACTACTGACAACCTGTCAGACCGTCCCACCCTTCCAGAAACATCCGTCAATCTGGCCGGCAGGACCCCGGGCTCCTGGGACTTCCCAGGGCTGTTCATGTGTGCCCATCAGCTGTCAGGGTGTGCCCTGCCCCAACTGGGGAGAGATGGGAAAAGGAGAGCAGGGCAGAAGACCCCGGCAGACAGACTCTGCAATGAACTCGAGAGGTGCAGGGAGGAACGTGATCGGGGCCAACGGATCTGCCGAACCTCAGTCAGTTGGGTCATCACTGAGATGTTTAAGATGTTCTTTGTTTTGTTTTTTTCATATTGGGTCACAGACTTGTCTGAAATCTTTGACATATTACGTCCAATATGAATATGACACGCTATAAAAAGCTGTGCTCCATAAAAACAAAACAAAAAGCAAATCTAGACACATCAACAAAAAGACTCTCCTTGTTATATTATCAAATATGCATATTTTGGAGAAAACTAAAGATATGTATACTATTGGGAATAAATCTAGTCTTTAGGCCCATTCACACCAAAGAGGCTAAATAATATATAACTAGTTTTAAAAATTGCTCTGAATGTAAGAGAATAGCAGAGTCCATATGACAACTGTAACAATACAGAGTAACGACATTGTTGGAATCACTTCCACATAATTTTTTTCCAGCTGATGGAAGATAAAAACACTGAAAGTCAATCAGAATCCATCCTGCTTTAAAGAGTTTAAGCATTTAATGAGATAGATCATAGATTATCATCCCTTAAAAAAGTTATTTTTTCAAGTACAACTTAAAGCCTCCTCTTCTGCAAAATAATAAATCTTTTATTTCTCTTCATGAAAGTCATTGGGGGGGGGGCTATTTGACCCACTGATAGTTTTGGGGCAGTACTATTTATTTTTGTGTTCTCATTCAAGATAAACGGCCTGAATTACTCACAGCTGCAACAGAATCAGCACAGTTAACACTAGTATAATTAACTAGTATAAAGTCCTTCTTAAGGAGAGAGGAAGGATGACAGAAAAGGTCTTCTGTGTCAAAGTGATCTCCAATCTGACTCTCAGTCAAAATTACCCATGCATTCTCACCTGAAGCATCCCGTAGCCCTCATCTTCTATGGTGCCCTTACAGGTGATATGAAGACGGGTGAGCTGTTTCTTTGAACTAAAGGTCAAAAACAATTTCATCAAAACACAAAGGGCAAAATAATCACCACTCACTAAAACATTCATTTACAAGTACTGAATCATAAATAGTGGCAGGCTAGAAATGCTATAGTGAACTAGGAGTGGAAGGTTACAATAGTGACTTAAGTAATTTGAAATACAACCATCTCAGAGTCAGTGGTAAGAGTTTTCTAATAAGCAAAACAGAGGCGGTTTGGCTTCGCCTGCACTGCCAGAGGAAACAATTGGCCAAAGTGACTACACAGTGCCAAAGCTCATTTATCAAGCACAAAGCGTTGTGAAGGAGTGATCTCTGTGAACTACTTTAAATGTCAGAGAGCCCTCTAGCTGTAGCACTCTTTTTTTAAATAGTAAATACTTTACTGATCCCCAAAAGGGAAAATCTGTGTGTAATTATACATATAATATAAATGCAAATAAATATATATAAAATAAATAAGCATAAGTCATCATAAAATAAAGCTAACAACACCACTGTACCAAGCACTATAAATTAGGTACCTTTCCCATTTTGGAAAAACGCTCAAGCACTGTCTTGTGAATGTGACAAGGCCAGTGGGTGCTGAAAATGTAAAAAACAGGAATATAATAAACATCAAATACCATTTTAGGAAAGTCTAAGCATTTAAGGGTTACTCCACCCCAAAATGAACATTTTGTCATTAATCACTTACCCCCATGTCGTTCCAAACCCACAAAAGCTCCGTTTGTCTTCAGAACACAATTTAAGGCCCAGAAAAGTATGAAAGACATCGTCAAAATTGTTCATCTGCCATCAGTGGTTCAATCTGAATTTTATGAAGCGACGAGAATACTTTTTGTACGCAAAGAAAAAAAATAAAGATTTTATTCAACAATTTGTGTCCTCCGCATCACAGTAGCGCCATTTTGGAGAGTATCCACTGAATGCAAACTCCATACACTGTTCTGTGTCA
>JAUZSZ010000115.1:20671221-20684185 GCA_034780575.1 Labeobarbus marequensis | reverse complement strand
TCTTACCCAATACCTAAATTTAACAACTACCTTACCTTAACTATTAATAAGCAGCAAATTAGCTTACTGAGGAAAAAGTCATGGTTAATGATTTGTTAATGATGAGAATTGGACCTTAAATAAAGTTAAGGTCGAAAATATTTGTTGGATGATGTTTCAGAATAGCTGTAGTATAATTCTATTTATATATGTTATAGAGGAGCCCAGGGCTAGGTGATATAGTTTGTAGTAATGTATATATTTCTACAGTATTATACATACATACAATATTTTCTCTAAAAAGGCAAATAATAAGTTATATATAATAAGACAGTGTTAGAATGCAGTGGGGTATGTTGGGGTGTCATTTATTTAGTTAGTTAGTTGATAAAAGTTAAACTATTCATTACCTTTTTTTCTTTAGCAAGAACAGACCAACTTTGAGGAACATACCATGAGAAATGTTCTAGAGTAGAGTGTTTTTTATTACAGTAAAAAAGTGTGACAAGTCCCAGCCTCCCCTACATTAATAAAAATCAATCCTTTATTGGTATTCCAGTTTTTCCTATAATGTTTATGATGATGAGCATGTGTCCACAGTGTAAAAAAAACTTTTGTATTTGAATATGTTGAAATTTTAAATATATAATTGAAACCCTGAAAATGTCTTTGTGTATATTTGTGCTTGGGGGCTGTCGGATGTTAGACACTCAGCTAAAGGCGTCAGACATATGGCTGAAATTAGATTACACAATCACAAATGTCCCAATCAAGACCTCATGCATAATTCATAGCTGCGCCTCACAGCATGATAATTACTTAATTAATATCCTGCCAACCTGAGGCTCCACTGAGACTGGACCGTCTGTAATCCCATGCCATCCCAAAGCAAGCAACGTGCCCTTGGGATGGGTGAACCTCCACCGTGGGAGCTCCTGGAGAGCATTCAGCATTGCAGACTCCCACCATGTCACTGACAGTCACCATAGAGCTAAATCCGTCTTGCTTGGACCTTCTTTTTTCTTTGCTTTCATCCCCATAATCTGGCCGATCCAATAATGTTCTCAGCTGGTCCTCGAACAGAGAGATTTCTCCCCTGTGCCGTTCCCCGAGCCACATTCCCAGGAGCCACGGGGTGACGGTGGATTTGTGCTGCTGTTCTCCCTGAAGATGGATTAGACATGATTGATATGAGAGGACGAGTGGTTTTCAATAAAGGTCTCAATCACACAAGAATGCATTTTTCTATCCAAGAAAAAGCGATTTCTTATGGCCTGCATTAGTCTGTGTCACGTTAAACGCTACAGCAATCCCAAAACTAAAAGCTTAAGCTGAATTTGATGAAAACATTCTTGTTCTGTAGATTTGGCCAAGCTGATTGTCGTCAAATAATTGAAATACTTAACCCATTGCTGTTAGTACTCACATACTGCAGCAAATCTCTCGGTACCACAAACTGACCTTGTTAATAGTTGATTCCTTTCCACACTGACAAGCCTGAATGAATTTCTTTGAATTACAATATGAGCTCATTAGTAATCATTGACATGTCTACATAACGAGTGATTCTGGCACCCATACAATTTCAAATGCTTGCTCATAAGTAATCATAGATATATCTACATAAAGTGTGATTCTGACACCCATACAATTTGATACGCTTGCATAGACACTGAAACATATACTATAAATATTTATTGATAGCATCTAAGTGTAACCATTTTACAAATGAACAACTGTGCAGATGTACATATATTTACAAATCCTTTCAGGTTCAAAGAATTCATATAATTAATAGGTTGATTTTGTTGTATTTCCACAATACAATTTATTAAAAAGGTTAAAAGTCATCATATTTACCATTGTTCTGTGTTGTTTCCAAGAACTGCTTCATTCTACCTTTGCCTAAACATTAAACTGCAAAAATTCATGTAAATTAATCATGTCATTATTACTTCATATATTTTAGTTTGCTTTGGGACATGTACAGCTTAAATTATCTGTATAAAAGTAACTGTAATTAAAATTATTGTCACTGTAAATCTCTCTTACGTTTTGCAAATTGAATTGTTGAAAAGTTGTTAGGTCTAGGACACGGCTGCGTTTAGGGGATAATAATTAAATAATTGCATGAGAAATGCTTTAACGTTTTAGATGCTGTCAGTACATCCATAAGTTTCAGCATTTATCCACACATAGAAAAACTTACTACTAACGAACTCAAGCTGTGATTTACACGCAATGTTGTGTGAATTCATAAATGTTACAAAAAACTTGCTTAAGGCAAATGCAAGGAATATTTATCACTCATGTAAACAGCAAGGTCTCTTTGAAATAGTTACTTAACCTTTCCCTCTTTCTCTCTCTGGCCAACGAGCAATGTGCAGACAAATATGAAGCAGTAATTAACATCATTCTTTGATTATAATTAATTCATATGAGGCCTCATGGAATTAATTAGAACCTTGTAAGCACGTTTTAAGCACAGAGGTGTCAAAACTGTAATAAACCCGGCAAGAAAGTGTTAATGTAAGTTCGAGTGTACACCTCTCTCCTGTGGGCTCCCAGTGCCCAGGCATCCAGAGACATGGCAGAGAAACATCCTACCTCCACCTAATCAATCAATTCCCACTCTGTGGGCCAAATCCATGTAACTAATTACCCAATCAGAGTGGGCAAACTCCCTCAGACTGTCACACCAAACCCCACGGGGGTCCCTAGAGACCTGCTCCGTCTCTTCCCCTCATTAACTTCTCCTGTCCGCTCCTCTTGTCCAGACACTCCCGAGAGAAGCCAGGAATTGTGGGTAATTCAGTGGGCAGTCTCTGAGGTGACCATGCGCCTCGGGGCTGGAACAGTAGAGGACACATTGCTCCTCTCTGTCTCTTCTCACTTTCTCTTAAATTCCCTCCATCTCCTCTTGCTCTCATTCGCTCATGAGAATCTTGCTGTCCCGTCCACGTCTCTGTTTAGCCTAACACACTCTTTTACCCTACCTGTCCTGTTCCCTCTTTATCAGAGATTGCAGCTCTCTGCTTATTCTGGAGGGAGAGAGAGCAAATGCATCTTTTTGAACAGCTATGCTGGTTACTAACGGCTCTATATTCTCGCAATTTGTCTCCACCTCGGGCTTTTTCGCTTCTGTGCTGCTCAAATTAAAATCACTGCACTGAAAGAGAAGGTCTGTTAAGCAGCAATGTTATTATGCTAATTAAACAACAGATAAATAGGAATGTCTGGCTGTATCTCATAAGCCCACTGTACTGCAAATGGATGTTACAGAATGTACAGGGCAGGCACAGAATGTTTTTCCTCCCATTGACTTACTCTGGAAAGTCAGCATATAGCTAAAGGGAAAAATCTGTCATCACCAAAACTATTCCTTCATGCAATTAGAATAAATGGGGATTGAAACTTTTAAAATGGTATATAATGTTGTGGTAAGAAACAGATCTAAATTTCACTGAAAATTCACTGAGCTATTCTTGGTGTGTTCAGAAAAGAAGAGATATCTAATTATACATCTAATCTTCTTTAATCATGATTATTTTCAATAAATCAGCTGATTCAGTTCACAAAACTGGTCCTTATGATTCATTCACAAAATCCACTTCTTAACTTCAACTCAATGATTCAATGCTCCAGAGGGGAAAAAATGTATAGCTTAGCTTCAGAAGACTGTATAGGACTATATTCACAAATAATTTTGGACCACTTTCCTAATACTTTTAAAGTTTTTTTTTTTTCTTAAGCTTTAAAGCTAAAAAGAAATTAAGCTGAAATACAATAAATTAGAAATCTAAGAATAAAAACTTAAGATGAAAAGCTTAAAAAAATAAAGTGTTAAATTTGTTGAAATTAAAATAGCTAAAATTAATCAAATGTATTACAGTTAGTAAAACTGAAAAAAAAAGATAATTAGAAACCACAAAACTAATAAAAACAACAATCACAATAAAACTTAAAAATCAAAATGGAAAAATATTAAACACTGTTACATACTATTAAACACATTTAGACACTTTTTTATTATTATTATTATTTTTGGGTGAACTATCCCTTTAAGGGATTGTCTCTGCATGTATACATAAACACTGTCCCACTCACCAGAGATGATATCACTGCAGCAGTTTTCGCCACTAATGCTTCTCTATTAGGCCGCATAACAGTGTGATTATGACCTGTGATAAATAGGGAAGCTTAGCTGAAGCAGTAAAACATAGTATTAGTGTTTAATGGGCTACAAACTGCCATCTGGTTTTGTGAAAAGGCCACTTTCCTTGTCCAGATACTTCTTTTCTTTCTTTCTATATTTCTCATGTCTCTCATTCCCAATTTTCACTTGATTCCTCTTCAGCTCGCACTAGGAGGTAAGAATATATTTTTCTGACAAGTTGATGCAATGGTTGTACCATTTTTGGAGCTTGCGCACAGACACGTATTCGGAGGAGGAAGTTTCAAAAACAGAAACAACAGCCGTGGTGTGAGCTATCACACCTACAGAACTCTGCCAAAGCAAACAGGAAATCTATGGAGAGGATTTAATCGTGAATTAAAGGTTTTCTCCAAAGCAACTCAGTGACATCAGGTTTTTTCCCTTCACAGAACAAAGGACTGTTTCATGCTTTTGGGTTTAACTGTTTAGGGGAAATGATAAATATACCACACACACAAGAACTGTTTTCATTTTTAATATGTTTTAAAATGTGATTTTATTTCTGTGATGGCAAAACTGAATTTTCAGCATCCATTACTCCAGCCATCATTCAGTCACATGATTTTTTAAATATGCTGATTTGGTGCATAAGAATTAAGAATATTAATAATAAGAATATTTATGTTAAGAATAAGAATATTTCAGTAACACTTTATTTTAAGGTGTCATTGTTACACATATTACTTACTATTATAATAACAATTTAATTATGCATAATTACATGCAAGTAACCCTAAGCCAAACTACTTATTACATTTTAAATGGGGTAACTTATAATTTGTAACCTATTACATTTCCAAAGTAACTTTCCCAATTCTGGTAACACCAAAAGTACCCCTTTAACTACTAAGTAGCAACTCAGCAATTTATTCAGAAACAAACAGCTATGAAAAATGCATAATAGTATAATGAACTTAGATTTATATGTCATCAACAGCCATTTTTAGGACATATTTCATTAATATTAAAGGCTAACTGTACCAGGTCAGGTCACATTTTCAAACAGACTCTGTCTGGTGCGTTTGGGAGACTAGCTGTTACACCAACCAAATGAACAAAACTCAAACGGACATGAGTCCACACCAAAAGCTCTAGTGTGAAAGCACCCTTCCATTAACATGCCACATCCCCTTAGATTTTGTTTTTTTGTTGCTTCCCATCTCAGAGCTGAAGCAGGTATTAAAAGTTGGCTGTTCCTCCAAAGAAAGTCCTCCTCCCTGAGAGCCAGGCAGATTATTTAAAGACTGATTGAGACGCCAACGTCAGCCGGATTGCCAGCGCGGAGGCAATCAGGAGGCAGATAAGGACCTGTTACCTGAAGTGGGATTCTCAACCTGCATCGTCAGAGAATCCATCCTGTGCAGACTGATAACGGCTGGCTTTTAATGACCACTGAAAAGCTGGCAGGAGATGGACACGAAACGTATAGAGGCTGTTATCCGCATCACTGTTAGAGGCTAAGGGAAGTGTGAGGTTAGGCTAACCATCCCAATCCAGCATTTCTGTGTAGAAATAAGGACATACTCATGTTTATGCCCACAATCTATACACACACAAACAAATACACACAAAACCCCTACAAATATGAACTCAATCAGTAAATCTATACTAGATATCACATGAACACCAAGGCTACATGCACCACACAATCAACACACACAAAATGAACTGATTGATCTGTAACAGTGTTGGGGATAACTTGTTACAAGCAACGTAGGTTACGTGTGTCAGGTAGTTTTTTTTTTGTAATTAATGAGGTAATGCATTTTCAATTAATGTGTATATTGAATGCAAATACAGAAGAGAAACAGTGCTATATTTAATATCAGCAAGCACTGTACCATGGGTAAGCATGATGGGTAGTTCTTGATGGTATATAACATGCTGCCTTCAACCTGGGAAACTTGTAACTCAGAGTTGAGCTTTTCGCTTTCATTTCATGCATAATATAAGGAAGTATAACAAGGAAACATAATACATGAGTAGCCAAACAAAATAAGTGGTAACACTTCAGTTTAGGGACCAATTCTCACTATTACACTCTAAAAATGCTGCTAAAAATTAAAATTGTTTAAAAATTACTATATTGCTTGCTTAAAATGGGTTGGAAACTAGAAATCACACACAGAATTACTAGAGGCAGCAGTAATAATCAAAAGGTGAATATACTGTATAGTAATAAGCATGAACACCATGGACAAAAATAAACTGAGTTTATTTTTGTGGATACATCATAGTTTACAATAACACATACCTGTACATTTAAACTCATTTAACAAGCATTTTAGAAATGAAAAATGTAACATTTAATTCAAGTGTATTCAACCATTCTCTGTCATCCCTTTTCACTGAAATAGTGCCGATTCTCATGCCGGTGTGTCACCGAAATGGGGCTGCTGTTTGGCAGAGGAACTGGCACTTGTAGCTGAAAGATGCCATGATTGCTGTACCTTATTAACTATTAATAAGCAGCAAATTAGGAGGTTTATTTAGGCAAAAGTCATAGTTAATAGTGAGAATTGGTCCCCAAACTAGTGACCAAAGAAGTATATTGTGTACAATTAACTCAAATAAACTACATCTAAACTACATCTAACATAACACATAAATACAACTTTACCCGGTCACTGGTGCTTGGAACTTGTAATTGCAGTATTTTTGTCGCCACTGGAAGGGCAGTGTCCAGTGTTATGCCAGTTCACTGCAGTAATTGAGATTTTTGTGTAAACACACTTTTTGCACCGTTTCTTGTCATAGCTTATTTTATTCCATGCATACTCAGGGGACTCCCGTTAAGAAGAACTTATATAAAAAAGGCAAGCTAAGCAGATCTCTTTTACTCTGGATGAGATAGATGTAGCTAAATTTGAGAAAAATTAATGCAGAATTAACTTAATGCATTACTCTATAAAATGTACCAATCCAACATAATTAGTTATTTTTTAATCGCATAATGCAATATTATAACACGTTACTTTTAAAATCATCGTTCCCCAACACTGATCCTTAAACAAAAACACACACTCTTCCACATAAACCTTTAAAGCTCTTCAAAGCATAGGTAGGCCCTTCTTGTGGCTGCTCGACTCCTCTCCTGGCAGATCTCAATTAGCCAGGGATTCTCCTCGAGGGCAAAAATGTGTTTCTGTCAGATACGTGGGATTCATTTGACTCTAATGTAATTACTGCAGAGGGGCAAAGCTCTCCATGCCCTCGTCTCGAGAAGATTATGGGCGCTCTCTCGCCCACAAGATGCTCTCACCTTTGGCACCTTCCTCTAAAACCAGCCTAAGCACCCTCATCCAGTAATATTGCACTCCATTTGTTTGTTTTCCCTCCACCCCCTTTCTACTGAACCAGTCAGGCTGGAGGGTTTGTGGGTGGGGGACTGATTGTTCTAATGTTCGGGGCCAGCGACACCAGCGAAGACAGCCAATAGACCAAACCTGCGTAGGCCACCACCCCCTCATTGACCCCCCACTTATGGTAGCCGAGGTGATACACTTGTACAAACACGGCCCCTGGTATGGAGTGTCACATGCTTTGCCAAAGGGGGATGAAGGGTGGGAGGGGCATCTGCTTCCTTGGCAAGCAGAGCCCAGATTATACATCTGGTTCCTACTTGCCAAAAGCGAATCTATCACATTCCTAGCACTTCTTCTGTCTCGCTCTATCCCTCTTTCGTTGTCCTTTCCTTTCATTCTCTACTGTCTTTCTTTAGCCTGTTCACCCCCGATCCTTTTCGTTTTTGTGATACAGTATGTGGTTTTGACATCAAAAGTGGCAGAGAATATTAATCCTGGCTGAACTATCTGCTCAGAGCGCAGGGATCAAGCCAGGGCTAAGATCATGCTTTGTTCCCCTCAGGAAGAGAGGGGAAAAATGAGAGAAAGAAAAGAGAGAGCCAGAAAAAGACAGAGATGGTGGGTGGGAGAGTTGACTGAAGATGATGTCTCATCTGAAAGGGGAAAAAAATGTCTCAAAACAATGTCTTTCTTCTTTGTCAAAAGTAAAAGAACACAATCATCTGATTATTTCCTATATGGTGTTTTGGCAATTTACCAGACATTATTAGAAGCATAGTTTTGAAGTTTATATTTGCTGAGGTCTCATAGTTCTCATGAGTCACTGCTTCAGATGGCACAACAATGGGCAGCACAGTTTTTTTTGTTTGTTTGTTTTTTTTTCTTTTTTGAAAGAAAGAACGAACAAAATGAATACATTTATTCAGCAAAATTCATTAAATTGACCAAAAAAAAAAAGTAAAGACGTTTATAATATTATAAGAACAAATATCACTATAAAGCCAAATATATCATTATAAAATAGATATTAATATAAAATATACTGAAAAAGAAAAAAAAAACAGCACAATAGTTTTCAATATGTTTCTTTAGCAGCAAATCAGCTTATTAGAATGATTGCTGAATGATCATGTTACGCTGACTTGGATCCCACTGTATGGATAAAAACACATTTTTCAAATTACCTTCTTTTGTATTCCACAATAGAAAATCAGTCATTCGTGTTTGGAACAATTTGAGGATGAGGGATGGGTGAATTATTCAGTAGGCTATAACTATTCAATTCACTATTAAAGGGTTAGTTCGCCCAAAAAGGAAACTTCTGTCATTAATTACTCACCCTCTTGTCGTTCCAAACCCGTAAGATCTTTGTTCATCTTCGAAACACAAATTAAGATATTTTAGATGAAATCCGAGAGCTTTCTGACCCTGCATAGATAGCAACACAACAACCATGTTCAAGGCCCAGAAAGGTAGTAGGGACGATCTTAAAAATGATATTAATCTGTGTTCTGAAGATGAATGGAAGTCTTATGGGTTTGGAACAACATGAAGGTGAGTAATCAATGACAGAATTTTAATTTTTAGGTGAATCATTTAATCAATTATTAAATCGTCCCAAAATCAAGCTAAACAAGCCAGCTTGACTCAAATCCAATGGCACTGACGGAGTCACCTCATAACTTACTCTGTCCTCTCTAGAACGATGTGGGCTAGACAAAGTGAGCGTAGAGTGTTTATTCCTATATAGGAGGGTGTTTATGCCTAAAATCAATGGTCCCAGTGTAGCAGGTTTATGTATTGCCTCTGCTTCACCCACTAACATAAGCACAGTTAAGTTAAAGTGCTCTCAACCAGTGCCCAACTTCCAGGGCACTGATAGACCATTCAAAACAATACAAAAAAAGACGATACAGAATTAGTCAGCGCCCCCACCCCCTGTGCAATTAGTGGTAGGAATTAATGATTACAAAACATACTGATAGCAACAGAACGCAGAGTGTGAGTAACTATGTTTTTTGAAAACCAAGCGCTCTCACATCACACCACGTCACATTGTGCACATCATCCTTGGCACTTCCTGGAAGCAGAATGCCACAGAACCCTTCTCTCCACTGCAACACATTCCCAAAAGCTGTCTGGACACATGGTTTAAGGTCAATCCATCTTTCATGGATTTCTCTGTCTCGTGCTCACTGAGCAGGGTGAAAGCCTTTCTGTGTCCTGCTCTAGAATGCCTCCTTCTTTAACGACGGAATGAGCGCAGAATGTTACCATAGGAACCACTGACAGAGCACCATGAAAGCTAAGGATGATGAAAGAAGCTGGGAAAGCAATATTTGAACATCACCCTTCATTTCCCCTCCCCTCAAAATTTGTCTGCAATGCTACTTTGAATAAGCATTAACAATGCAAATTTAATGCAAGGGAATTAAGGGCAGGTGAACGGTACAACACACAGTGAAATGGCTATAAACCACAGTCAAGCAGTGAAAGAGTGGAGGGGCATGAAAATATCTGTATCTGCAGATTCCCCCACAGCCATGGGAACTGAGGGAGAAGGGAAAACTAGACTAAGACCTCTGCTGCTTCTTCCTAGTCCAGAAGCTGTAGTGAAATGTGCACATTGGAGAGCCACTGTATATGTAATTTCTGTGATAACAAAAAATGATAGAAGCTTATATAGTGTTCAGTTACAGGTCCCTCCTTTCAACCCCGAACATCCAACCCCTTCCCCCCCACAAAAAAAAAAATAAAAACTGTAATTCCTCCACCTCTGCAAAGTGCTGAATGGACTACTCCTGCTGGAGAGCTGAGAAGTATCTGCCCTGCCTCACTTGGCCTTGACTGGCTCCCTCTCAAGCCAGCGTACACGCACCCTCTGTTTATAGTGATACTCCCTGAGGTAGTCCTGCAGAGCAGGGGGCAGTGGCAGTGCCCCGATGCCATCGTAGGTGATCCCACTGCAAATGGCTGATCGAGCCAGGCTTTGCAGCCCAAATGGGAAGGTACGGTGCAGAGGCACGGTGAGCAATGGCTCAAAGAACATGCAAGCGCTAGGGTCCTTGTAGTGTTCCAAGAGTGCCGTGACGGTGGCTGCATGGAACACGCAAGGGTCGTGTGCATCAAAGCTGAAGTTGTGATTCCACTGCTCAATGCGTGCGTGCAGCGAACGGCCATAGCGGCGGAAGCTAACAGAAAACAGGTAGTCTTCTTGAGCCGAGTCTCGCAGGAAAAAGGTTCCCTCGGGCCGACCATCCAGCAGCGCTTCAGCCTCATATCGGTCCATCACACCCCAGTAGCAGGGAAGTGCTGTGATCTGTAGCAGATCTGGAACCAAGCAGTGGATGTAGTCAATCTGAGTGTGCACCTTCCAAGCCCCCTGTTGCTTGCTGCTCAGGAGGCCCTCCGCCGAAGCATGTCGCTGCTTGGGCCTGCGTGCTTGCAAGCAAAGAGTGGTGGTATCGTCGTCCTCAGAGTCACAGTTAGCCGCTGTTGCCCCCCGACTATTGCCTAGGGCTTCACTCATTCCAGGGGCCAACTTAGGTCCCAGTTTATAAAGAGAAGCCAGAGGGGCTGTGGTAGCCTCCACTGTGTGGATTTGGGCATCTGGAGGTGGGTCAACACCCTCCTCGATGCTGAGTCGTCTTCTCTCTCTCAAGCGCTCCTCCTCATCTTCCGGCGATGCACAGGTAGCACCACAAGCATCTGAGGATGAATCTACTGGTGTCACTGTGACTGGTGCTGTGTGCTGTTTAATGAGGTGCCATTTTCGGGCAAGGTCTGATCCTGGTGCGAACGGGCACGTCTCCAGCATCAGCTCTGTGATTTGTATCTTACGTTTGGGTGGTGGAAGGTGAGTGTTCCGAGAGGATGAGCGCAGTGGGAGGCACAGGCCCACTGTATCATGAATCTGCTGCCGTAAGGAGCGTGCTGCCCCTGACTCCAGCTCTTCTTGGCTGCTACCAGTCCCATGTCTGCGCCGAGACCGGCCTGATCGCCGATCTGTCGTCTCCAGAGAGCTCTGAGCCTTAGTGGAACACGAGTGTCTCTTCTTTCCACTCCAAGGTGCATGACGTGAGTAAGAGTCTCTGCGGGCTCCCAAGGGAGCACGAGCATCTTCGATATCGTGCTCGACTGTGATCTCTAGTATCTGGGGTACATCCACTACACAGTTATGACCCTGTCGCATCACACTCCCACCGGTCCTCCATGCCACTAGAGGGAGTGCTGCCACACTGCTGGAGGGACTAGCGGCCTCCAGTGTGCTGTCTCCCTGGGCCTTGTCCACACTCTGGCATACCGTGTCTGTTTGCGGTTGAAGCTGTGGTGGCGTTTCAATGCGAGAACCCCCATCTGTGTGGAGCAGAGATTGACATCCCTTCTTAAGGTTGCTCCACACCTTGCCAACCTTCTCCATGAGGTGGGGGCACCTGGATCTGGAACAAAAAGTCAGACTTCTATTAGTACATGACAGCCACGTACACACTGCAGCTAAATTCGGGTTGTCAGTTCACCTTTTACTCCTTAATTGCGTTCTGTACACACATATTTCACTAAAATTCAGGAGTGACAACCACATTCGAGAACCGCATTAACTCCCTAAATATACAGGTAGTGACAACCGCATTTACAGAAATTCTACGCAGTGTGTATGGAACCGAACTGAACAACTAGTTGTTAATGACGTATTTGAACGTGCATCAGAAATGTGTCTTCGTTTGTATGTGAGATGCAAGAAAATAACAGTGAAAGAAATCTTAACTTAGCACGGGGCTAGCTGCGCTCATGAGCCATGCAGTAAAGTGTCAGTGTTGCCAGATCTTCATATAAAAAAAAAACCTAATCAAACAAGGAAAGGACAAGCACAAAAAACACTAAAACACCCAAATGCTTTATGTTTTATAACACACAAAAAATCATATATCTGCGACAGACCACTTTATTAACTCCATCTTTATGAGATAAAACCAAACAACATGCCTAAAGCGCTTGTAAATAATACAACATGGCAACACTGAAAGACAGTGCAGCCTCCCGAGCATAAACACAAGGCTGCACGTCTATCAACGGTAGTTTAGTTAAAATCAATGGACAAAAATAGTCTTTAGTCAAAAAATGGAAGATAACAAACAGCTAAACTTTTATTCACTCCCGCAAGACGACAAAATTTTGATATGGTTACAAATTCGGGAGTGAGTGCTGTTCTGTACACACATGGAAAGATAATTTATGGCACTCACTCCCGCATTTAAATGCGGTTGTCACTCCTGAAACTTGTAGTGTGTACGTGGCCATAGTACTGTACTTTACATCTGTGTACAGTATACTTTGAATATCATTAAGTTGTTCTAAGTCACTTAATTACACACATTCATTGCATTAATTGTAAGCCAAAGTTTAACAAATCTAAACAAATTAATTTGCATTCAAATACATTTGATTTTAATTAGACTAGGCTTCA
>JAUZSZ010000115.1:20637274-20648885 GCA_034780575.1 Labeobarbus marequensis | reverse complement strand
TATTAATCCCCGCCCATACTTGATTCAGTCTGAATACAGATAGAAAAACAGATACTTTTGTCAATATAAGAGATACAGATGCTCATAAATAATAAGAGCTGCACACACAATAATAATAATAATGCACACACAAATAACAGCTGCACATCCCTATCTGACATTTCTATCCAGTCCACCACTGTTCTTCATGCCTCTCTCAGAAGAACCTTCACATGCTCCCTAAACACTTACAGCCATCAGATCATAACAATCCATTAAAGTAATCACTCCGGATAAGTCAATTTTCATAAAGGGTGTTAGATTAAACTTTAATGAGATTAGCCCAATTTATGTACCGTTTTATTCTAGGTTATAAATCGATAATCTGCTGATTATATTATTCACTCAAGCAAAGCGCTTAAAGACACGGTGCCACTGATTTGGGCTTTATTTGATCAGTGTACACATCCTGTTTCACCGTAGAGAGTCCAATTGGGACCACTCACTAGCAAACACATATATTTTTAGTCTCTTCAACACTGCCTAGTGTAAAAATACAACAAACAGGGTGGAGAAAAGAAACTACCTAGAGAGAAGAAGGGCGAAAGGAGGAGGGGGGAGAAAATCAAGGCTATAAAAATAAAGCTGGGGCTGATGGGGAATAGAGACCTTTGTTTTATTGTATATTTGAAGTTATTTTCATTTTAGTCTTATTGAACTGCATTCTACTAATATGAATACAAAGGAGCAAATTCAACTCTCAAATCTCACTGCTTCTTTCTAGACCTCTATCACACCAGAGGAGCCATCGGGTGATTGAACAGAAGAGTGAAGAGATATGCCTCTAATAGAGCATTGTCCAGTGGTGGGTAGCTCTGATGGGGCTCCCGGCGGAAGGGCTGGTGAAGCAAGTGAGGTTAATTTGAAATGTGTCGTGGGCAACGGTGCACAAAAAAAGCTTTCCCTAACTCCAGCTGGCCACTGTAGTCCCTCGCCCTCCCCTCCTCCTTTCAAAACCGCTCTAAGGTAGCAGAACTCCACAGGGACAATGGGAGTGGACCGTCAAAGTCTGTCAGTTTGCTTGCTGCTTTATTGACATGTGCCTTAGTATTTCTGCTCACTTTGCTACTTCTGCAAACCTTTAAATTGCTATTCACAAGTCTTTACAAATACAACTGAACTGAAGTTCAACTTAAAAAAAAGAAGAAAAAAAAAAACGTATCTCAAGACCTTGTTTTCTACAAATATCATTCTTTCAGTGCAGGTTGAAAGCAATGCTCAGGGTTTCAATATAATTCATTCAATAAACAGCATTTGTGGCATTTTTCCAACTTCCACATTACCAAAATAATGCCTGTCCCTTAGTTTATTTTTTAAAAAGTAAAGCGTTTACAATTAAAGTCAATAGAAACAGGCAACACATTCAAATGACAAATTCACACTTGACTCATAAGTACATAAACGTCAATTCTTCTGTTTGTCTACAAACATACATTCATACATTCATTCATGTGTGATGATGAAAACCAGTGAAAAACAATATAAATATTTTGGACATTAATAGGGAAATTTCATGAATAATTGTTACTTTGTTCAAAATAATAAATCAAATTAAACAGAACAATAAATGGTTTGTAAGATACAAGTGAAAGTAGACAACATGATAATGAATAGATTAAAAGATAAATACTCACTTTGAAATCCATTACCAAAAATATTTAGCATGTAGTTTTTGCTATTCAAATAAATGCATATTTTTATGCGAAAATGCTTTGCCTTTGTTTTCTAAATTATGCACAACTATTTTCTGTAATCATCATTATGCAACAAATGCTGTCGACTAAACCCAGAACATTTTTCATATCTGAGAATTCTATTTAAAACACCCACTATGCTGTACTACAGACATATGGTGTGATCAGATATGGACAACCATTTGTTTCACTGTATAATAAAAGCCAACATCCCCAACGAACTTTCCTCACTTGAAATCCTCTCACTGGATCCCATCCAGCTAGCAGACCACATATGGTCAAAGAATTGCTCCTGTCCTCTGCTTCCAATGTAGGTTAATGAATTCATTGTCAGTCAGCTGGTGTGGTCATCATATTTTCTGGCATCACACAGAAACACCAACACCTGACCGCCTCTGTGTCAGATTGTTGCACACTGCGGTTTATGTGCTCCGTGTGGCACTATGCTGGGCACGGGACCAGCGTGGGAGTGATGGGGAACAATCAGGATGTGCCCATTCATCAGCAAGCATGTCGGGAGCTAATAACACACACAAATGTGTGATTCAGACACATTTTGGAAGTTGCATTAATCACTGCTCTGTAGGAGGTGCAGTATGGCTTTTGTTTGAACATGTGGGTGTGTTATAATTATTTTCAAGAGTGAAAACATGCCTTGTGTAAGCAAAAATAATACTGGTTTTCACACTACTGACATCAGCGGGTGTGGATATTGGCTTTCCCAGTGGTCTTCCTCCATCTGAACGTGACATGGAGTTTTGTCAGACATCTCGGACTCAGACAAACTTTAACAGATTTGTCCTGGAAAAGACAGAGACACACTGATAGAAAAAAGCAGCCCAGGGAACAACAGACTGCCCAGATAAGGACTGCTGGCTCAGAAAAAATGCAATTCAGATGGCATTCTTTGTTCACTTTTAATTGAATCTATTTTGCTGTTATAACTTTCGAGAGGACAATTATTCCCTGCAATGTTGCCAAGGGTTTCCAAGCTCGAGAATTAATAGAAAACAATGCAATATCAATGACGGCAGGAGGAAATATTCCTCCAAGACTCAGCTGAAGTGTTGCAGTTGTAAATGTGACTATTTCCATGTTAATCATCTTTTAAAGGAGAAACTAAAACGGGTTATCCACAAATGCAAGAAGGGGTTTTATAAATGAGTTTTACTGCTTTACAAATGAACGTGGGCTGAAAGTGATTATTTACATCTCTTTAATTAAATTAATTTAAATGGGAGGATTTGCATTTACAGTTTTGCATTCGGCAGATGCTTTTATCCAAAGTGACTTACCTTGCACTCAATGAACACATTTTATCAGTTTTTGCTTTCCCTGGGAATTGTACCTAGGCATTGCTAGTGCCATGCTCCCCTGTTTGAGAAATTGTGAATCTTGTTTGCAGGATTGTGACCTGCAAATGGTTTAAATTCTAATGTCAACTCACTACTACATCCAAAGTTTTATTTTAGCAATTGATCAAAACTACACTTTCAAATAACATTATAAGAAGCATCTATTTCAAATACTGATCAAATGCTGTTCTTTTGAATGTTATATTCATTAAAAAATCCTGATAAAACTGTATTACTGTTTCCACAAAAAAAAAAAAAATAAGCATCATAACTGTTTTCAACATTGATAATATTAAGAAATGTTTCTTGAGCACCAAATCAGCATATTACAATGATTTCTGAAGGATCATGTGACACTGAAGACTGGAACATTGGCTGCTTAAAATTATATTTTAAAATATATTTAAATAGAAAAGAGTTATTTTAAATTGTAATAATATTTCACAATATTAGTGTTTTTACTGTACTTTTTATGAAAGAAATACAGCCATGGAGAGCAAAAGATGGACATAAAAAGTTACATCGACCCCAGACTTTTGAGCAAAAAAAAAAAAAAAACTTGAAAAGAGCTGCTTGGCTCACAGTTCTCATCCTTTTTTATTTATTTTTTTTATTTCAGCTTTCTCAAATCTGATGGCTCTTTAGCCTGTCAAAATGTGCACAGATGTCTGCTATCATGAATACTTGGACATCCCCACTTTTTCACATACTTTCTTGCATACTATGTAAGACGTAAATATGCATATTTGGAGAGAGGGAGGGAGAGAGGGAGGGAGGGAGAGAGAGAGATAAAAAGAGTCCAAATTGCTTGTTGAATACTGAATGAATGCAAAACAAATCCTGATCACTCAACATTTGTGAACATGCACAAACCCATACCTTTGCCCAGCACAAAAACCTTTGTCAAAACAGGTCGAGCGACTGGACATGCTGAGCAGGCAGAAGGTCCAATCCCTCGCTACTTCCAAACACTCCTCCCTTCTCTCTTCTGTAACTGCAAATGAGACAGAGACCATGAGGTCTGCTCAACAATCAGCAGCTTAAAGGATTACCATTAATTAGATGTCAGGGACAGAAAGGGGCTTTGCCTGTCTTGGCCATGATACAATATCTCCTAATCTTGCTGTGCTCCTGGATAAAAAGAAATCAGTCCATTGACAGAGAAAAGAGCAAATGAAAAAAGAAAGTACGAGAGGGGAGGGGCAGAGGAGAGATAGTCTTGGGGAAGGCAGAAGGATAGAGAAAAGAGAGCGAGGGCTGAGATACTGAGATACTGATGGAGAGAGGGATGAAAAAAGCAGAGGAAAATAATAGCGCGGAAGATCTTTAGGACTTTCTGTGTCTTGCTCTCAAAAGGACAATGAACCATCTCTATGGAAACAGAGAAGAAGAGGGCAAAGAACATTGATAGGGATGAAAGGATGTGGCCAACAGACAAAACAAAAAGGGGATATGGGGAGAAAGAGCGAGGGCATGTCAAGGAAAAGAACAAGGACTGGGAAATGACAGTGCCATGAATGAGACGTAACTCACATGAGCCAAAGCACACAGGCAGCTGGATGAACAAGAGGTCAAAACCACACCACCTGCACACAGAGGCTGTCCAAAACCAAGACAGCTGCCCATTCAGTCAATAATTTCATAGGCCGCATTTTCTGCATGAAGACACCTTACCAGGAATGCATGAAATACTGGAACTATCATTTTTATTATTATTATTTAAATGTATCAATATTAGTTTATTGAATATTTGTAAATAATTATAAAGATATTAAATTATTTTCAGTCAAATTAAATATTTAAAAGCATCATTTCTTGAAAAGAGTTCTCGTATAATCAAAACCCATAATTATAATAATTACATAGACTTAGTCATCTCAATTATTCAACATCTTCTCAAAATGAGCAGTTATCTTTATTTTTATATTGCCTAATGTTGTCATGTCTGTATTTACTAAAGCACCACAGAATAAGCATACAATATTTTTTTTAATAAAAATAGCATCAATGTGTAATATTGACCATCTGTTTGTTATTGGCTAATAATAATGTCTTTCATTATAAGCATAAGCAGCAGTCGCATTAGAGAAACTTTGACAAAATTTTGTGAGCAAAGTAGGTCCATTGTCAGTAGCGTAGTGATGCATGAGGCTTCAAAGGCCACATCCAAAACAAGGAGCTTTATATTTGAAACTATGGTGAATTTGTGTGTTAGAAGTTCAACAAACTTTAATCAGCTCACATGTCCCTCACATCAAACTTCCAGATTACATAGATTCTTATTGAGATGATTGCATTTGCCCACGTAATTTAGTCGAACAAAGGCAAATGTGACCGCACTTTTATGATCTAGAACAATTGAAGTAGCTTTAGAGACAGTCATATTAAATATTTAATGACTACAATGATTGATTCACAGAAGAAATGAAATTAGAAAAATTGAAAACTGCTTCATCAGACACCAACTGCTAATCACAGGATTATGGGATATCACAGGAGGCAGCGAAGGATACATCTATGTTGAAAAACAACCAAATTAAGACATGCCAATCAACAGGAAGTGACACAAATATTGAATCTGGATATGCCTTGTTGCTTTCCTACTGTATCCACATATAAAAACAAGAAACAAACCAGTGCATAAAGATTTTCCTTCAGAGCTGCAGGCCACATTACCTCATGACAGTTTGCAGATTGTAGACAACCAGGTTCACCAGACAGCCACAAAAACATCAGATATGTCTGCTAATGGGTGTTTGACAGCTTGGTTTTTGATAAGATTTATGCCTGTAATGGGTAATGGGTGCCCTGACCTGGCCTGCAGCTATGTTTCACCAGACCTGCATGGAGATGATGGGACACATCCTCCTTATCTAAGATAGACCGCACTCTCCCTGAGGCATGTAAACTCACTCAATCCCACCTTGCTAACCTGTATATTTTGGGCAGGGAGGACAGTAAAATGATTTTCTTATAAATAAGAGCTTTCTATTGTCTGCGGAAACATTTATCTGACACATATCACCAAGTGAGATGTTGTTTAATCTCAGAAAATGGTAGAAAACTGGCCTCTCCGGCAGATGCAGAAATGCAGTATTGTGTATATGCATCCATACAATACTTCTGATGCATAATGCAAGTCATTGTCTCTGAACAAGAGAGCTGTTTTTTCTTAGTATTTGCAGTGTGGAACGGTCTGCGTAGCAAAGTTTTAGCATCTTATCATCAAACTTTGCATCACTGCTGAGGAGAGGGACAAAGGTTTGAGAAATGGAATAACGCAATTGTATGTGTGTTCTTGAGGGAGGATGTCTGTAGAGGTAAGGGGTTCAGAGGGGCTTCCCTCTTAGCCCCCATCCCGCCTGAGATGCTAATTACTTTGGGGACCTTGAGATTTCATGGGATTTAAAGCAAAGGGGAGGGGGGGATTTTCCAATTTACTCTGATACTTGATGTTTGCTTCCATCAGAGTTGCGATTCGACATCTAAAAGCAAACACATGAGGTGCACATTGGTGTACCCTGATAAAGTGAAATGCTATTAAGACACTGTCTGCCTGCAAGGTTTATCCCTTAGGACTGCATATAAGGTAATAATCTCCAGGACAAACAAATTGTCCCTACCGAAAGACGCATATATTGGACACACTATCGTACTCGCATCCAACATTTGACAGAGAAATTTCCGTATTTCCTGAGACATCTTAAAGTAATGAAAAACAAAAAACTCTGTGAGCATTTAAAGACACGATGAGAGGCTTAGTTTGTTGATGAAGTCATAATTCAGACGTTTTAATAGGGCTGGACATGGACATTTACTGAGAGCAGTGAAAGGACAATGATCAGTTTGTAGATGAAGACTTGTCCTACAGTGCATTTGTCCTCTAGTTTTTTTTTCTAATATCCAACAAATTCCCTGGAATTGAAAGAAATTTGCAGGGCTTTGCTTGAACATGCACTCCATAATATTAGCATGTGATTACGCATGTTGCTAGCATCAATTTTGGTTCCTGTTACTCTGGAGGACAGCGCATAATATCTCACACTGAGATAAAGGGTGTTATTCACTTCTGACAGCTGTTTACTAAATGCGGCGCTGCTCTTGCGTAAATGAGAGTAAATTAAAAAAACGTTTTCATAAGATATGCAACCTTTTTCCTTCATTCATTCAGGTCTTCATGTCATACGGTAAAAGACTCCCATAATCTTTTAGCACCATATTGATTAATGCGCTTTATATGAATGAAACGCACAAACAAAAGTGTCACCTATACTAAATGATGATGCCCTGGCGTGACAAATGTTAATTACTTTTTAGACAGTTGAAAACAGATAAGACGTAATGCTAGGTAAATGAGAGAGTTTGAAACAAAGCCACAGCGTGCCTGTATATTTCACAGCGCAAGTCACACTTTATCAACAAAGAGTTAGCATCGCCATGCAGATGTGTCCTGACGGAGTCAGTTATAAGCTACTTTGTGTTGTGTGTGTTTACAAGTTTATTTGCACATTTTTCCCAGGCCTATGTGTGTGTTGTGTTCCCAGCAGGACCCATTTGAGAACACAAAGTGGAGCTGTCATGCCTTTATTGATGCAAGTAAATGCGAAAGTTATGTAAATTAAGTTAGAGATTTGCATATCGCTAAGAATAAGGATAAGTATTTCTGCCTTAGCTTTATGCAAATGCCTTAAGAATTAAAGACCATATGGAGCTCATATATCTACATTAATGGGTTATGCAGTCCCCCTCTTTGAAAACAGGAGATTATACAGAATTTCGCCACACTTCAGAATTAGCAACGGTATTGTGAGAAGCTTTGGTTATCATCTGCAGCTTGACTTTAAAGACCCCCTAAGCACCTGCCCACCCACATGCATAGCGCAGTGACAAATAAAATGAGGACTAGAAGTACAGTAAACCACTTCTCATCTACACTCTCACAATCATTTCATTCTCGCTGTTATTGTCAGATTTGTGTTTTTAATATGGAAGATGCTTTCATTTAGCTTCAGTGAGAGACCCTCATAAATGTGTAGCATTTTATGACAATTAAGCTGGTTATTGAGATCAGTAATCTGAAGGAGTACTTGACGCAGAAAAAAATTCTGTTGCCATTTACTCATCATAATGCCATTTTCAAGTTCCAAATATAGTCAATTCGACTTGCGTGCTATAATATAGTATTCTATGGCTTTAGCAAAAGCTTTGTTTTGAAAGAATCATTGGGCTACATCATTTTGGGAAAAAGAAATAAGTAAAGAAGTAAATAAATTAATTAATTAAATTAAATAAAAAAAATTAAAAGATCTTTCTGATAAATATTGTGGAAAAAAATCGATTTTTAAAGATAAAAGTTTGAAAAGAAAAATGTTTGGGATTATATCAACATGACTAAAATAGTTGACTTTTTTCCTTTTTTTTACATTTTCTTATGATTGTTATTATTATTAAATAAAAATATCAAACGAATACTACAAGTGTAATATTTTCCCATGAAATAAAAAAAATGATTGATAAAAGTAAATTCAATCAATCAATCAATATCAATCAATTTTGCAGTACAATTGTAACATTTAAATACTAATATTTATGGCTAGCTTAACTTCTACATTTTCAAACATTAAAACATCAAGCTTTTAATTAGGTAGAAAACCACAGGAAGCACTTAAACTTCTCTTTTATTAACAACAGCTGGTTCTCATTACAAGTTTGAGAATATGGTTTTGTGCATGTTTCGTCCCCAAATGTACATTATATGAGCATATGAATTTGTTCCAAACTCCCAGCACATGGAGAGATGAGTTAGTTCGAAGCAGCATTTACTGTAAATCAAGCCATTCTGAGCCACTGAAAACACTGAATCATGAGCTGTATGTGTGTAAATGAACACAGTGCCACACTTCACTTCAGAACACACAGCACATATAATTAAATTAAATTGCAGCCCTTTGATAACTGAACTAAGCAACATTCACAATTTTGTTTTCGTTCTAATCAGTTCAATCCTTGAACCAGAGCAACATGCTTATTGAAAAGAACTGGTTCAAAAGAATTTCTTCTCTGATCTACTCACTAACTCAATAATTCGCTTTTCGGCTGTCAAGTTAGCAGCTTACTGAAGGGAAAGGTTATCAGTGAATAATGACTTAAATTTCGATCTCGTCGTCACACAAAGTTATCATACTGCATCAGAAGACCTGGAAAATAGTGAAGAAAATAGTGAGTGAGCTTTTGTTTTCCACTGTAGAAAGCAAGCCATGCGAGTTTTGAACAATGTGAAAGTTAGTCAATGATGAATTTTCAGTTTTAGGGGAAACACAAGTAAAAGAAAGTCAGAGAGAAAAGGGAGGGGAGAGAGCAGAAAGAGAGGGGAAGAAATTCAAAACAACTGACAAATTTAGAAGTGTGATTGTTTGTGTATGAGAGTTTGTGTATATACACCTGTGTCTGTAGGGAGTAGCATCATTAAATGACAGAGGTCTGCGTTTATGGATAAAAGGCATAAATGCCATGGATTTCTTCTTTAATTGACCGCTCAGTGGGCGAAATGTCAGCCTCGGCAGCTCTGTTGGGTCGTAGATGGGGCTTAAGTGTGTGTCCTGTGTGAATACAGTGTGAGTGTGGGTGGGTGACAGACAGAATAGAACCTCTGAGAATGGGGAGATGGAAGAGACAATCAGTCGTGGTGAGAAAGGTGTGTGAGAGAGCTATAGTGTAATTAGAGAGCAAGATAGCGGCTTTCGGCACAAACATAGCGCTGAGTCTGGGGAACAGGGACAGGTACAAACAGGCAGAGCGTGTGTGTGTGTGTGTGTGTGTGTGTGTGTGTGTAAGACAGTCGGGATGAATGCACTAAACAGTAATTTTTAGTGTTATTTCTTGGCAAACACCAATGTCACACACTTATTTTGACATGTCCATCAAACTAACTCCTATCTCAGCTCCTTTCAGTGACCTAAGAGGCTCATCTTGTCTGTTTAAGATGACCATGCCCTCTGCACATGACCTTATATCTTCTGTAATCTGTCATGTGGATTTTCCTTAAAATACTACTGTCCCTCTGCTTGGGTTAAGTACCATTTGCTGGAAGATGCATATTGATATATTGAGTCGTTAAGCTCCACCATCATTGTGGAGCTCAAGGGCTACAAGACCATAGAATAAGATTGATTTGCAAGCCTGTGATTTCCTTGAACGTTAACTTTTTATTCATGGCACTGGCACAGACACTAACCCAGGGGCAAATGGAGCCATTTGTACACAAAATAATATAAAGTATAAAAAAGGTAAATAAAAATAAATAACTACTACTACTACTACTACTACTAAAATTATTTACGAAGTATCAAATTCAAAACTGCTATAGACATTGTGGAACCAACAGGGGACGTGTACTCACAAAAATTAAAACAGTCACAATAAGTATAGTCATATAATTTGATATAGTAAATTCTGATTGTATTAGTAAGTTTTAGGGTGTGTTGTAGGAAAAAAAATTAACCAAGATTTTAACCAATAAAATGTCTCCATCATCATAAAATACTTTGAGGTTGAAAGTCAGTGCCAAAACAGCTAATGATGGTCTGAATTAGCAAATATCATTAAACCACAATTATTTTGAATTTAATGTTAAGAAAAACTGTATAAATCTATAAACTATAATAAAAAAGATCACTGTTGTCCCCCGATAATTAAATATTGAATTGAAAAGACTAAAAATTAAATACTGACAAAGAATGTAAGAGGCGAACAGAAGGAACAATGCAAATTCTGCATTTTCTTAGAAAATTGTTAAAATATAAATAAATAGTTTTAAAATCATTACAGTGAAATCATGTTATTTTAGATTCAATAACAGCTAATTTACATTATATTAGCATTAGCATTATATTGTTTTATGGGGATGTGCAAATTGGCTAAAAATCCAATGAAAAACAAAACACTTTAAAATGAAAAGAATGGTTACACTTTATTTTAAAGTGACCTTGTTACAGTGTAATTACACATTTAAGTACCGAGTAATATTAACTACATGTACTTACTATATGGTTAGGGTTAGGATTAGGGTTTTGTTTAGTGTTACTTGAATGTAATTAGGCATAATTTATTGTTATTATAATAGTAAGTACATGTAACGAGTAACAAGGACACCTTAAAATGAAGTGTTACCAAAAGGTTCCATATCTTTGGTAAACAAATGGCACAGATTCCTGAAAAGAGTCAAAACTTTCCAAAATACAGTCATGCAGAAAGCTGTACTGTTGTCATGCAGTTGAGAGTATTTTCTCCAACACATATGGAGGGGCAGAACCAGTGGCACCTTGGATTAAAATGCAAGCAATAATAGTGTGCATATTTTTAATTTCATAATGCAACCTGATCTCTATTGGCAGCTTGTCGGCTGAGCCTGCTTGCGTCGGGCAGTCAGGATCCCCATTTATCTAACGTGGGCTGCCAGTAAACCCAGCTAAATGCAGCTATCGCTCATTACCAAGCCATATCCAGGAATGGATCCTGCAAACT
>JAUZSZ010000115.1:20508381-20521171 GCA_034780575.1 Labeobarbus marequensis | reverse complement strand
AAGAGCAGGTTCAAACTTTCCCATCATCCCCAGCTGTGTTGCCTAGAGCAAGAAGTTCCAGGTGTTTTTGAACAAAGGTCAGTTACAACAGTAAAATCACCATTGTGGCCAATAGGATGAGGATTAAATACAGTAGAATACCTTAGATGTTAGAATGTGCTTGATAAACAAAGACACACAATTAGTTAATAGACTATTTTAAAGGAATAGTTGCACAAAAATATATTTTTTGTCATCATGTAATTACCCTTATGTTGTTTTAAACTTGTATGGGTTTATTTCTTAAGTGGAACACAAAATGAGCAGAATGTCTGAATTGCTCTTTTCCATACAACAAAAGTGGACAGGGACCAGGGTCTGTCAAGCTCCAAAAAAGGTCAAAAGAGGACCATAAATGCATAATAAAACTAGTCAATATGACTTTTACACTATATTTAAAATCTGCTTAAGCAATATGAAGGCCTTGTACAGGCTGACAGAAATTTAAGTAATTATTTACTAAATATTTGGCCTTGAAAATCAGAGCTCACCATTTACATTCATATGGAAAACAGCAGCTTAGGCACTCTACTAAATATCTTGTTTTGTGTTCCACAGAAGAAAGAGATCATGTGTTTTTCTATCGCAAATGATAACAGAATGTTTATTTGGGTGAATTATTCCTTTAGATTTACAGCAGGCTTATACCAGAAACCAATAAGGAAATATAAACACCACTCCACCTACACAAAATGTTTGTCATGATCAATGCCATACTGCTTTTCTGAATGCCTACAACATCTCACTCTCTCTCTCTTTCACCCTCCCCCTTTTCTCCAACACATCTCAGTGTTCTATTTCAGCAGCATCTCTCTCATTCTCTCAATGCTGCAGCATTAGCCTCCATCCCCCACAAAATCACACACATCTCTCTCCTATAAAATACAGCCATTACTCCCCCGTCCAGACGTCTGCAAGCCTGCCAGACTGGAACGCACATGTCCATATGCAAAAATACATATAAAGCCTTACTACCGCCACTAAACGGTTAATGTAAACAAACATCATGTGTGATTGTGTCATCACAAAGACACAATAACAATCCCCTCCTCCTTTGTGATTACAGTTGCTCTGACAAATACTACACTTATTTATTTCTCACAGCACAGGCATCGCTGAAGGAATACTCACACGCAGACTCAAACCAGGTGAGCAAATCAGGTGCTTGAAAACAACACCAACAACAACGACAATGCGGTCATCAAGAACCTTCCTATCTGCTCCTCTGGTTCTTACTCACATGCTCTCGGGACGCTCCTGAGAGGGACAGGGGGGCTGTCCGTTCTCAGCGGACTCCACTGCTCCCATCCTCTGCTATATGATCTCCACTGGCAACCGTCTCCCTCCTCCTCCCCCCCAACCTGCGCCTCCTGTTCCTCCACGTCTCTCGTTCTGAGGGCCCTTGGGCTGGAGTCAGACACACGGTGCTTTGCTGCAGTAGATCCGGAGCAGATGGCATCAGGGGGATACAAGCGCCCCACTCTCAGCCCTCAGCATCCCTTCCTTTCGCTCTCTCTGACTTCTTCTCTGTCTCTGTCTACATTGCATCAGGAGAAGGCTGTATCTCTCTCTCTGTATCCTTGACAACAATAGAACAGGACTGCTAAGCCTTATGGGTAGAGATGTGGAAGGATGCGAAGTGCAAGGGAAGAGGGAGGGAATAAGCGATGCTCCTGCTCTCTAGTCTTCAACTCTGTCTTCTCATTGGCTTGTTGTGGTGTTTGGCGAAGTGGCTGCTGGTTTTCTCCATAACCCCTCCCTCTCTAACTCTCTCACTGTTCTCTCTCTCACTTTCTCCCCAGGGAACGGAGTGCTTTAAAAGATGAGGAGCTTTTCCCTGTCGATTTGAGGTTTCTTGTGCCGATCAGCACAGCGAGTGCAAACAATAGCCGACCCCACGCCAAGCTGAAAGACACAGGTCTCTTTTTTACACACCGAGACATAGAAACGCAGGCATGTGGTCACTCCTGTATTTTGTTATGTAACACCTTTTAAAGTTTCTCTGTGTTTTTATTGTTCTTTTATTGCCCTAAATCACACCAACTCTCTCCTGTGAAAGTAGAGTGATATTTCAGGTTTCTCACATTACAGAGACTTAACTGGATCAGAAACTTAACCCTAATGGTCTGTTTGGGGTCTGAGAGACCCTAGGGCATTTTGTATCTTGAAAAGTATACTTTAATAAAAAAAAGAAGAAATGGAAATTTACATTATTTACTCACTCATATGCTGTTCCAAACCTTTCTGACTTTATTTCTTCTGCAGAACACAAAAGAAGATATTTTGAAGAACGTAGGGTCCAAACATCATTGGAAACCACTGACTTTTATTGTATTGATCACAAATCAATGAGATTTCTCAAGATATCTTCTTGTTCCACAGAAGAAAGAAATTCATACAAGTTTGGAAGAACATGATGTTGCGTAAATGCTAAAATAATTTTCATTTTTGGGTAAACTATCTCTTTAATACAGAGGTTTTTGTTTCATTCGTCATGATTTTTCATCATCTGATGAAAAACTGATTACAGTATAAACAAAATTTTACCTTGATAATATGCATCAAACATGAAAAATGTTACATTGCATTTTTAATTATGTAAAGAAGTAATGATTTTTTACATGCTAAGATTCTTTGATTCTAGAAAGTGTATTTCTACATTGTGAGGGATAAAGCTTTAAAAATGTCTGTCAAATGGGTTTTGATGGACATCATGAAATCAACAGCAACATCCAAACAAATCAACTAATAAAGTTTAATTGCATGTACATCAGACTTGAGGACTCTCTGATTTACTACTGCTGTTCTTTCATAAGTTTCAGATCTATCTGTTTGCTCAGGTCAAACTTGTGATATATCAACCCCTCCTGAGAACAAAAAGACATATTGGCAGAAAACATTCATCAGTCCCAATGTCCTCAAATGACAGCTATATTCAAAATCACAATGAATATGTTATAAAAGGGTCTGTAGGTAGGATCTGGAAAAATGAAAATGAGAATGAGAATGAAAAATGAGACAACTTAAAGAAAAGAGATTATGAGCCTGAAGGGGAGCAGTAGCGATTCACACAGGTCAAGCTAATCCATATTGATTTACAGCATGAGACAGCAGCAGTTGTGGGAAATTGGGACATTGGTGGGGGCATCTGAAACATGAGGATTATAAATCTATTGTTCACTCATGAGAAAGCAGAACAAAGAGCTTTTCGCACAGATCTGCCTATTCACATCTTACAGTATAGAGCCTGAGGACTGTACACAGTGTAGGGAAAGTCTTCATACCCCAAAGTTAACTGAAGCTTTGTTGTGTTCCTGTGTTTGTATATGACATGGATATGAACCACTAAAGACACAGAGCTAAGTTAAGATGAACCTGAAACCCTGAGCCAGGGGCCTTTTCACACAAAAGGAAAAATGGGCATTGACTCTTCAAGAAAAAAAAAAAAATGAAGAAATTGACTGCACATAAAAAAAAAAACCATGTTATAAAATACAAGATAAAATATTTCATAACGCATTCATTTTTTTACAGCAACACTATCCAGCAAACAACAGCAGTGGATAAGGTTTCAGAGAGAGGGAACGTGGCTCCTTAATGCTCACTGAATTTTTATTGAGCTTCAATGGTGTGGTGTGAATGTGAGGGAGTAGTGGTGAAAACTCCTACAAGCCTCAGATTAACTGCTCCGTTATCTGAGAATTAGTTGACTAATAAAATCAAGACATGCATTATTTTTAATGTAGGCTACTATTTATTTTAAAGTTTTTTCACATTATTTTATGAAAAAAAAAGTTTAAAAATGTGATGACCATGTGGCTTGACTTCAATAAATAGTATGCTTATATGAACATAAAATATCACGGTACAATTAGCAAGGTAAATAATGACCCATATGCCTAGTACCAGAAAAATCTGGTACTAGGCAGGAAGAAAAAAAAAACAAAAAGCATTTCTTCTACAAGTCCACTGCCAGCCATTACCAAAACTTTTTGAAAATAGAAAATAAAAAGCAGAAAGCAAAAACATGCACAAGTACACAAAGGGTGATAATACTGTAGCTTGAGGGTGTTCACACAAATGAGATTCAATGGCATGTTCAAGGCTCTAGGCTAGTCAAGGTCACTGGTTCTGTAGCCAAGCATCCTAATGCTGGAGACCGCTAGTCTGTTCAAACCTCTCATCATATTATGACTTCCCTTCTCTCAGCTCAGCGATTTAAGGATATATGCTTTATTACTTCTAGAAAATTATGTGCCAGCAGAGGAACTCGGTGTTCTACAGCATCTATATGCAGCTTTTGTTTTCTTCTCAGCAGAAGCCAGGGGCTACTTTTCTCTCACTCTGATTTTTAAAAGCAAAAGTGATGAAAAACACAGCTGTCCATGATAAATTCTAACAACAGCGAAGGGTTTTTTTTAAAGACCTGTCACCAATTTAATTGCTGTCTGTGTTAGACAGCTGGAAGACATGTGACAACTCATTATTTTTCAATAAAAGACATTTACAACAAAGCTGTCCCACGTAGAGAGAGAGTGTATAGGGTGTACTGACAACTTCATCCTATACTCAGACGCAGGAAATTGAAAATTAAATTTTCAAGCAGTGCAGCCACTGAAAGATACTGCAAAGGCAGTTTTTTTTAAAAGATTCATAACATGGGCTTTTAGTATCTAGGCTGAACTAACAATCAAACATAGAATATGAGAAGGAGAGCATATTTAGTTATTTGTTTTTGGTCAGGGAGCCATATTCATATTTCCTATGAATTATGAATCAATCTGTTGTTTTTTTATTCATTCGCTAATGAACAAGTTCAGTTAAAAGACCATAAAAACCCTTCAATTTGCCACCAGTATGATGAATACAGATATATAGAGCTACATTTTGCCAATACAAAAGTGTAAATGTTTACCTGACCGTGTCCTAAAAACTGAACTGTACCGTGTTCAGATACTGGCAACTTATACATACAGTAGTGAATGCAAAATCATACATAATACAAATGACCTTCCAAAGAGAGAGAAAAAATGTGAGAGTGTGAGAGAAATGATAAAGACGGAATGCCCTTGGTAGTTGTTTACAGTGGGGACAGTCTTCATTCCCCTAATGGATGTTTTATGTTGAGATGCATCAAGCTGGTGCCCCAGGACGTCAGTTTATATTTGGCTGGATGGTGGTGCACTTCTGAAATAAATCTCATTATGCAAATGCTGCATTTTACATGTAAGATTTTAAGATTAGGTTCTTGTATCTGCATTTTGCTTCCCTTTATGGGTAAATACAAAGGTGTACTTTTGAGGGTATATAGGGTATATGCACCAGCTTCAAACTAAAGGAACCATTTTTGCACATTTTTTTTTTCCTGACAGTCTAGGTCCGTTTTTAGGCTGTATGCCTGTTTTGATGTGTGTTTACAAGCTGTGTGCTGCAGTAGGCAGCAGAGTTCAGTTCCAACGCTCAAAGACACACACACACACTTTCTCGCCCTCTGCTGTCTGATAGAAGAAATGCAAGCTGAGCTCATCGCCTGTCAACGTGGCTGAGTCATCCTGCTCTCTATCCAAACACTGCAAGCCTCCGATTGATGTCAAAAACCTTTACAACATTGTGCACAAATGGAAATGAGTCACCTACAATTGTAGCAGCACACTTCATGACAAAACAGTATCTTAAAGGAACACAGAGAAGTGACTTCAACCACTAAAATCACCTTGAATCAGCGAGTTAAAATGAAAAATATCGACAAAATGGAATTTAGGCCTGAGAAAAGGTCTAGAAACACTTGCTCACACGTGACACTTGGTTTGACATTTTGCTGTATGACAAGTGGATGTAATGACTTTCATACATTTTAAGCATGAATTAAAAAATGATTTAAGGGCCTCTAAATATAGTGCTGTAAAGATGCATACAAAGCTTGGTGCCAACAGTCTTTATGGTAAATTAACTTCTGGGTGCTTCAATTCTTTCAGACAGAGAAAACAGGTTGTTATGATGAGGTACATACAGTACATACTGTGTATGGCACAAATCCCTCAGAATCAATTATTATTTACGCTATTATTATTTTCAGCAGCAGTCAACAAAACAGTCAGATTGATTTAATTCAGTCTAATTAGTATTCATAAATTCTCACCAGTTTCATAGTTAAAAACAGACTAGATGGATGAAGAGCATTTGAAAGCAGCCTCATGATGTGAACTGTATTGCCCACGCAAGGAGGGTACATGAGTGGCAAAATCATCCAAGGTTCTTAAAATAACCACAAAGCAAAAATAATACAAACTAAATTTGAGCGTACAGTATTTCTACACTTGTGGCATCCTCACAATCTTCTAAAGAAGAAATAAAACTGTACACTGTTAAACAATCAGTTAGCACACTCAGCAAATGATCATATCCTACCTTGCTGAAGGCTCAGAGTGCTGAAGCTGTTGGATTTGAGGAGGCACAGGGGCAGCAGGGGGAGCCTCGGGTAGACCAGAAGGAGCAGGAGCAGGAGGAAGGTTCTGAGGCTCAGGGGGAACCCTATCTGGAGGGGTAGGGGGTGGTGTGGGGAACTCAACTGTGTCCTGGAGCAGGTGGGCAGGGAGGGCAGGAGCAGTGTCGTGCTGTGGTAGGGGTGATAAGGGAGAGGGGACAGGCTCACTGCTCTCAGCAGCTTCTACCAGAGGAGACCTGCACAACTCCATAAATACACAAGCAAACACACAGGGAATGGTGAGGAGAGATGCACTGTTACCTATGAAGTTCACATAAGAACCATTATCATAGTACACCACAGAAATAAGGTTTTTTGCTATCTCAGATTTCAGACATCAACTAAGCAAGATATTTATTCCATTTATTATTATTATTATTATTAAACATTTCTCACAACTAAGCAAAATAAATAAATAGACTATCATTCAAAAGTCTGGAGTCAGTATGATTTTTTTAAAATAAATTAATAATTTTATTAAGAAAATAAATTATTACAATAACAATAAAGACATATAATCAATTTATACAAAACATTTATACAAAAGGTTTATATTTCAAATAAATGTTGCTCTTTTGAACTTTCTATTTATCAAAGAATCCAAAATCTATCAGTTTCTGCAAAAATATTTAGCAACTGTTTTCTACATTAATAATAATAAATCTTAGCAGCAAATCAGCGAATCAGTTTATTACAATGATTTCTGAAAAATAATGTGATACTAAAGACTGGAGTAATGACTGCTGAAAATTCAGTTTGCTTTTAGAGGAATAAATTACATTTTAATAATTAATTATAAGAGAAACAATTATTTACAATTGTAATAATATTTCATAATAATACTTTCTTCTGTATTTTATTTTTAACATACTCAAATATACCGTGTTAATGAGCACAAGAGTCTTTTTTTAAAAAAAACCATTACATTAAAAACAATTATCAATCCTAAACTTTTTAATGGTAGTGGATTCATATTTGCTATGAATTATAAATCAATCAGTTGTTCTTTGATTTATTCACTAATGAACCACATAAGATACATGTTGTATATATAAATTTATACAAAACTTACAACTTTAGTCAGTACCTATCAAATTTCACATACAATAATAAATCACATAATGATATATATCTATCATTCCTACCATCCCTACTCCACTCTCGGCAGGGAAAAAATGGCAATAGCTGAGCAGCATCACAGACAAAACCTAATCCAACAGGCAGAACAGCAGACAGCCCTTCAGCTGCTCCTGTCAAGGGGTGTGCCTCATGTCACATACTAAAAATACAACTCACTCCACCACACAGCCTAAACAACTGCACATAGCACTGCTCTATCGCATCAGAAACAGTTGTAGACATTTTGCAGAATTGCCCTCTAATCAGGCCTATGTACACACCAAAGTATTATGATCCTTATGATCCTCTCCTTCCTTCGCTTTAGCCGGATAGTGGGAGATTGCATGTTAGACATAACCACAAACCACAACTTTAATGAACACAACAGGGTTTCTAATGCACCAGAGTTAATGGGAAGAGCACAAACACAAAATCTAATCTCCCAGGAGCAGCTGTGTCCATAGGAATGAGTCCAGACATGTTTTTTAATAGCAAACAGACTACACTAAATAAAGGCAGCATGGGGGAGCTGGAGTGTTAGCAGTCATAAAAATAACGACGTCACTACTGTTAACACAGCCGCTGTACAGCTTTTTCACTGTCCTAACTACAATCTGACTGACAACAATATTTAAAGCATAATTAGATGCGTATGGTGTGGTCAGGTTTGAGCTAAGAGGGGCTGCATCAGACTGTTATCTTTATAATAAATGCAGTTATTAAGGCCAATTGTCTCTATAATGTAAAATTGAAAAAAAATTAGTAAGAGTCCCTTTTCAAAGCATCTCTAACACAATTGTGTTTCATTAACACAAAATAATTGCAATGGCTAATAATTGTTGCCATGGTAACTGTTGCTTAGCTCTTGTTACGCATCACGGTTTCCAAGCCACCTCTCTCTCTCTCACCCACACACATCCACACAGGAGCCATTGCATCCATAGTTTCATTTGTACATAAAATCACACGTAGATTTATAAAGTAGACTGAAATGAAAAACAAATGTGGAATAAGCACGCTAAATTACATGGAATAGTTTGGAAATGACATATTCATTTTCCCTACATAAAATGTGTGAAAGTTGAGAACACAGAAGCCTGTTGTATGTGACCTATTTAGTAACTTTGTGGTAGGTACTATAAAAAAAATTAGCATGAGCTCTCAAATTTAACATTGCTGTGTTTTCATTCAGCTGCTGTGGGTGAGGCGCTAACAGCAAGACTTTAAATCTGCAACTTCCTAAATAACTACAGAAAATAAACATATTCTCTAGTTTCCACTGAAGGGTAACCTAAGGCATTTTATAGGCTTTTATTAAAATCTGCACAGTTATCTTAACAAGATAATATTAGCTTGTATATGTGGAAAGTTGGTAGCTAGCCTAAAACATCTGACTAAAACCATCAGGCTATAGTTTAGCACTGTATTTCATTTATATACAAACCCTCAAAAGCCACATAGTTCAAAATACCATCTCCAAAATAAAATAAAGTAAATTCAGATGCCACAAACTATATGTAATCACAGCATTTTATGGATTCATGTCTAAAAGCAGGTTTAGTACAGCAACACAAGTTGTCTACAGAGGTGTTTATCGCACATTACCAAGAGCAAAGGTATCTTAACTGTACCCATAAAGTCCTGTGTAATCTGCTTTATTCCTTACAATAACGGAATTTAACCTTCTGTCAACACAGAGCAAATCATTATCAGCAGTTGTCTGACACTGTCAAAACATACAGAGTGAGCAAGCTAGCAAATTTGAAAGAATGAGAGACAGACTTCACAACACACTTCCTTGTTCCCTCCCTGTCTTCCTACTGTCCCTCCCCCATCTATCCAGTGAGATCATCTCAAACCATCTGTAATTAACATCTCTCCAAATATCCACAAGGCTGTATTCTCCAGCGGTTCATACTATTAGCAAAATTCAAAAGAGAAAAATGTAATTTTAAACAGCAAAGGAGGTAAAGTAGAACTCACCCGAGATCAGTACCCAGAGTATAGTGTGAGACTATTCTTTTAGGCAAGCCACTCAAAATTCCTCAGGCAGCCACTTCACACTACCTCTCTCTTTTATTTCTCCGTATATCTCTCTTTCTCTCTTGACTGTATCTATCTATCTACACACACAGAGTAATTTTCTCAACTGGAGCGGCCCTGAACTATGGCTTTTGTTCCACACTGACAGACCTCCTGGTATGACCTCATGTGAGGGCGTTGGTGCAAATATCAAACACATATGCATGCTTTAGCAAGACACGTGCACACACACACACATACTGACAGATACATGCAAAATTCCTTTACTCCACATCTGTGGCAAGCAACAAAGAGTGGGCCGTTCAGGGATACTGGGACAAATGCACACAGTTTCTCTCTCTTCTTTCCCCTCATTCTCGCTCCCTATCACTTTGTCCATCACTCTCTCTTTCTTTTTATCTTTCTTTCTCTCTGGCTCCGGCATGTCTTTCTAAATGAGGTGCTAGGTTAAAACCTCCGACTGACAAGCACCGAGTGCTCCACTTTCATCTGCTGTGGCTGCTGCAGCAGAGCAGATATAGACTCACAAGAGGGAGTGGGGAGCAATGACAAAAACGAGAGAGAATAAGAAAGTCCCCTAAAGAAAGTTTAGTGCACATTGCAATGCTCCATTCTAAACATGTGCTTTAAAAAAAATCAACAAATAGGTCTTTGAACATCGATGTAGCAATGTGGTTCATTTAAGCAATGAAACTGACAAAATCGATTACGTAATATCCGATTCAGGGCATCGATACAAATATCTAATATACACATTTCAAAAAAGTGACGCCCCCAACTGCGCCGCATGATCATTCTATAAAGTATGTTGTTCCCTGAACCTAAACAGAACTATTTTGGCATCCCATAGTCGAAATAGTCATCATTTAAGAGGGATTTCTTTGTAGCAAATAGCAGCTAACTCAATAACAAACCAAAGAAGTGGTAAATGATTTCATGAAAGTACATAAGGAGTATTTAGGAGGTCTCACCTGCAGTCTGGTGGTTCTTCTGGCTGCTTAGTAATAGGGGTAAAACTCTCCTCAGGTGCAGGGGGAAAAATCTCCTCAGGAGCAAAACTATCCTCAGGAGCAGGGGGACAACTCTCTTCAGGTGCTGGGGGAACACTCTCCTCAGGCGCTGGGGGAAAACTCTCTTCAGGCGCTGGGGGAAAACTCTCCTCAGGCGCAGGGGCAAAACTCTCCTCAGGCGCTGGGGGAAAACTCTCCTCAGGCGCTGGGGGAAAACTCTCTTCAGGAGCAGGGGGAAAATATTCTTCAGTTGGGGTTCGGAATTCTAGTTCAGCTTGAGGCAAACGGAGGGTCTCAAATGGTCTAGAGAGAAAATAAACAAAGAACAAATTTTGCTTACTGTTTGTCTCAATGCAAATGCCTTATAGTCCGTATGCATGTAAGTGTATGTGTCGCGCTCAAATATGTGAAGCCCAGTGTGTGTTTGTGCGTGGGTATGAAAGGATTCTTTCTTGCACTAAAGGCCATGAGTTGATATCACTGTTGAGGTCAGCCTCAGGAGAAAATAGGCTGTAGTACTTGTACTTGGCTCCATTTTCACTCAAAATGTCACGTGAGTATAAAACATACTTTTTTGTATCTGTGTGTCAATGAAAACCACTACACCTTCTTTTAAGTAAAATTCCCTCATGGTCTCTCATTTTAAAAACAAACATCAATTTGAAATGTACCTTTTTTCTGTAGATCCACAGGTAGACTCATCTCTGCACTCTGGAATGATTTGAGAAATGGAGGCTGCCTGCTTCAGAGCTCTGAGCCAATCAGAACCTTCAGAGGAGTTGACTGTATCTGACCTCTCAGGTACAAAGATCGGACTGAGGATTTGGATGTCTGAACTGTCAGTAACCTGTGATACCTGTTCTGCTCCTGTGCCTGAACCCAGCAACACATCTGCAGCTTTTGACACCTTGCTAACTTCATCTTTAATAGCTTCCCAGTCATCTTTCTCTATTGCTTTTTTTATTAGAAGGGATTCCATGTCTTCAGGAGAGTTATCTGCTATGTCAGGACTTTGCTCACTGCTACTTTCAACTGTATTTGTGGCATTTTCATGTAAGGTTTGGATAAAAGACTTAGTGGGCTGCTGACTAGACTGCTGATTGACTGCAAGAGGCGACTGGAGAGAATCCTGGGGGTCAGTCACTAAGCAGACAGAGGTCTCAGGGTATAACAATGACCCAACCTCTTTCATTCCAGTCAGCATCCCATGAGAAACTTTTTGCTGGTCTACATTATCAACTATTGCTTCATGAGGGGAGAATAAAGACTGCTCCTCCAACTTGCTTTGGTTTTCTTTGGAGATGTTTTCTTTCACTACAGTCTGTGAAGTCTTGGGTTCAGCCCCTTTGGACTTTTCCATGTGATCCTTTTCAATGGCCTTGTTTTTTTCTTTATCCGCCATCTGTTTACTTATCTCTTCTTGAATTCCTTCTCGCTGTTGTACATCATTTGAAACGATGTCTTCTTCTTTCATAGTACTGATTGTGTTTTCAGTGTCCAAACAAGTTCTTACATGTAGTAACTGCTGTTCAGAACACTGTCTATCCTGCTCCTCTGTGTTTTGGGTACTGTCTGGGAATTGCTCTGACAAATGCTTATTAAGCTGCTTCATCCTCCAGGTGGCTGTCTCAGATTGGGGAGTGAAATTAGAAGTGTTAGGTTCTAGTGCATCTTTAGAGGCCTGATCCACACTTATCTCTTTTTCCTCTTTAATACTTTGAATTTGGGAAGTTCCCGCAGTAGACATCTGTGCAACATCACTCATTGAATCAGAACTGATCTCTGTGTTTCCAATGTCTCCAGCGGTAACAGAGTCTAGACATTTGTCTTCTGTTTTTAGTCCTACTTCATGGCGCGAGAGGGTGGGAATCACAGAGAACCCCCTTGAGTGATTTACAGGAAATTCTGAGCCTTTCTTGGTGTCAAGGATTTCGTTCCACACATTCCCATGCTCATCCGCATTGATTTGTGATTTGGTGCAATCTGCATGTTTACTCACACTTTCCTGTGATGCTGAAATGGCAGGCTCTTTTGCCTCTGTAGCCTCTATAACCCGTTTGACTTCTAAAGTTTCAGAAGCTGACGATGCTGTTAC
>JAUZSZ010000115.1:20455887-20471508 GCA_034780575.1 Labeobarbus marequensis | reverse complement strand
AACAATGAACATGAGTACTGTTTAACACTGTAGATTGTTAATTCAACTCTTTGGGAATTAATAACTTAACACTGCAAATATTACACTGCTGATTTTACTGTGTACTTGTTTTCTCAGTAACCTTATTATTGGACACTTTTACTCACAGAATACATTAATAATGAGTGAATATAGCATTTCTACAATGGTATTGATAGCTGAAAACTTGTTTTTGGGAAATGCTACATACAGGCAACATGGTGTCAATATAATGCTCTATTCATAATTTAACTGGAGGTCACCAAGCCACTGTACTGTTGATCACTAGTAGGTATTCACATTGCTGGGTGCACAAATAAAAAAGGCAAAAAGAAAGAAAAAGTTGTGATAGTCTCAATTCTATTAGTGTAGTACAAAAGTGCACATTTTTATACCTAATTTACTCACTTTAGTGTACCCAAAAGCAGTCTGGTTAATTCAGTTGTATTAAATATCATTGTTAACTAACACAACTATTAAGTGAAGCACATTTTACAATATAACTTTAAAAGGATAATAGAGCACAATAATATAACTTACCAAACCAGTGTTTTCAGCTTTGTCAGGCATCCTGCAAGACCTTCCATTCAATAGCTACTGCAATAGTTCTTGCTTAACTCCCTTGACTGTGATCTTCCCTTCCAATTCCAACTTCAATTCAACCACACAACTGTTTCATATTGGAAAAACTTACAGCGCATAATAATACATATATGCATTATGTATTATCCATTGTCTGCTACCTGTTCACCTCACCTGTTTACACTCTTACACACACACACCATACCATTTCACTTACTCACAAAATAATTATTCTCACCTTTCGCTACATAATAATACAGAAACCTGACCTTTTAAATCCATCAAGCAAACAGTGTTTACTGGTCACTGAAATAAATACTTTTTAATAGCTGACAAACATGCAACAAACCCCTTCTCCTCTCTGATACCATTATACAGTATTAAAATATTAACTTTATTATATAACTATTATGAACCAAATATATTCCCATCCTTAATGCCTATTAAAACAAGTATAAAATTACTATATCGCAAAATCACTTTAACTGCATAGACAAAGAATGCTGACTAATAAGATATTAATAAATCATCAAGATAGCACTTATTGTCTATGAACAATCAAGGCTGATTTCCTATTCAGTTATGGATTATGCATTCACTTTATAGACGCACAACTATTGGTTGTTGTCAAGGGAGTCAATTCATTTTTTGACTTCCTTATTTAATTATCTCAAACTATGGCTATTTTCAGCACAATCTAGACTTCATTTGCTTGTTGCCAGTATCTACTGCCTTTCATTTATCCATGTCTGTCATCCCTTTCCCTCTCACTGTACAGATATTGTCAGGCATCCTTTCACACCTCCCCCTCTTTTTTCCCTTCCATTCCCGTCTCCTTTCATGCTCTTCATCTCCCAAGCTCCGACCACTACAGGCCAGTATGAGAAGAGACAGCCAAAAATACATGCTTTTTCTTTCATATCCCCCGACGTCAGCCCAGTCCAACACAAATACTCCCCCTCATCCCCTTCTTATGCCTGCACTGACAAACAACGAACAGCCAGCGATGTCTTCCCTCTCATTTTGCCATTCTGTCTGCAACGTCTGAGATGCGGTGTTACCTGGCTGCGTGCGACTCTGATGCAGCTTCCCATCCTGTATTCCATGTCCTCCTGAGGAGAGGTGACAGAAGCACTACAAGGCTTGCAAAAATAGTCTCTCCAGGACTGCATCCCCACTACAAAGAAATGGCATCGCTGAGCAATGCAAGCAGGGTGTGAGCAAGTGAGTGCAAGCGTGCGAGGATACCCTCATATGTGTGTGTGTGTGAGAGAGTATGTGTGTGAATAAGCTTCATCTACTGCAATGCCCAGGGTATAACTATGACATACATGCTCATTCTCTGTTATATAACAACACAATTATATAAATAGCACAGCTGAGGATTAAAAAAAAAAGTGTCTTGACATTTTTTCTTCTCTTCCTTCATTGGGTTTTGCAGCGATGCTAAGAGATGCTGCTCTGCAAGTTGGTAAAATGCCCCTTTGTTATCGACAGCAACCGTCACACAAGCAGGGAGAGGAGGGGGAGGACAGAAAATACAGACGCCAAATGAGAACGAGAAAATAAAAGAACAGAGCATCTGCAAGTTTAAAAGTACAACAGCTGCAGGCATGGCGACACGGTGCTGAGCATCAAAAGAAAATCGCCAGAGGAAAAGTGATGGAGCCACTCAAGTGAAACGGGACAGTGGCAGAAAATAAAAGGAATTTACAAAATAAAGGACAGTCAGGATGAGATAGATTAAGCTTTATGAAGACTGATGGGCTGAATTTAAAATATTCATTCTTAATCTGGCATTAAAGTAAGCATGAGAACAAAATTGCCGATTTATCTATCTATAAAGAATAGCAAGTCCATAAAAAATGTATACTATAAAAATATCATAACTTGTTCTTTGATACAATCATATTCAACACAATCCAATCAACAACCAGTAGATAAGATTGAGCGTGCCCCACATTTTTTTTCTTGTTCAATATGCCGTTAAACTGTCACAATACGGTGGTAAAATTTGTCATGACTTCAGTTTCATGTTGACTTTTCTTTTGCATCATAAACAAAAAACAAAATCAATATGAGATATGGATATATTAGTCAATTTAATTGTAGACATTCATTTATGCCTGCTTTTTATTTTAAATGAAATTTTGCCATCATCTAGTACTAACTTAAAGGGACAGCACTAGATAACGGAGTCATTTCCTTTCATAATGACCCTATAGGGACTAAGTATTGGGTCTTTCTCACAAAAAATATTAAACTTCCTCATCAAATATTTATCTCAAAATAAATAGTTATGCATATTTCATACTGTAAATGACAATGTTGTGATGCCGAAATGAAGCATCACGACATTGGACTGACAGAAACTATTGATTTCAGCCCATAATTGCCATTTAAAACTAAATAGTACTGAATTTTAATAATCACAATTATTTAATATTCATAACATGAAAATAATTATCAGTACTGGCCAAAATTGTATTATCTGGGCATCCATATGGAAAATCAGCTTTCAGCAAAATATAACATTTACCTCTGAAATACAAAGCAAAATTCTTCAGTTTTGCCTTCTCAAAATAAACATTTATACATTACATATGAATTTGTTCTTCTTAATTGTATACACAAAAAATGGACACCAGGAATGATACCGCAGTTCCCTAAAAATTAAATGATGAAGACAATACCTCATAAAATATGAAAAAAAAAAGTAAGAACATTTGAGGAAATCTGACAATAAATTTGGTAAATGGCAATTAAAAGCTACATAATATATTAGATAATTTTGCTTATGCTGCCATTTTCTTCCAAATGAGACCGGATTTCAGCCACTTTGAAATACAAAGATATAGAACTTTCCACCACAGTGACCCCAACATTTATGCATACAGAAGCATAAAACAGCACCTACCCTGATTAAACAAAGCACGCCAACAAGCACATAAGCCTATAGAAAAATTTGAACTGAGGATCAAAAAATAATATGAAAATATGGAAACCAAAAACAGCTGGCCTAAACTCCACTAAAATCACAACTTCAGCCACTGACCTGAACGCAGATTTACACCACACCGCACAAAAGTCCCTGCAGTTTAGAGAAGCGTCTTGTGAACAAGAGTGTTACTCAAGACAGCAGACAGATCCCTCCAAAAGGCTTCAGATGTTAGTGGGATCAAACTACATGGCAGTTAATCCAAGCGTGGACCAATCTGTGTGCATATGGAGGGCCGCACCACTGCACACATGGACAGCTCTCTATCGCCTCCCTATATAAGCATTTATGTAGCACGACTTGATATAAACATGTAACAGACAACAAAGTGCAAGAAAATACAAGTATTGCGATAGACACGTGCAAATATCCTTGACCAGATGCAGCAGTCAAGATTATGTATTCATTAACATTTTTTAAAGAGTGGTTTTAAACCACATTCACACATATTCAATTTAATCCTATGCATTTTCCTCCAAAAAATGGGGGGGGGGGGTATTTCACTACTAGGTGGTAGTGTTCAACAGTAATCTGAATGTAATTATTGAGAGAGAAGTAAGGAAATCGCAAATTTAGAGGTTCTTACATACTTTTGTGACCAGATTAATGATTACTATTAAGGAATTCAAACAAAACCGTAAAAACACAACACTATGCACATAATTAGTTCATCTGCATGAAGTTTCTTATCTATACACAATCATAGATAGGTTTAATGGAGCAGCTTAGATAGTAAAATGATATACAAGGAAACTACCTGTAAATATAAGCGAACACTCCTTAGTATGAGGGCTGTGCAAATGGAGATTTGACTTGCAAATAGGATACCTTTACATAATGGTTTTCAAAGCAAACCTGTTTTATGAAATACTGATCCCATGTGAACAGAGACATTTTCGAGAATCCAGATACCATCTATATGCACACAATTGATCTGCTGCTCTGAATATTTCAAATTCAGAGAAAGAGAACAGAGATGTACATCTACAGACAGTTGAGAGTTATGAACCTTGCATGTTTCCTTCAAATTAAAATATTTCTTTAGTTTTACTTGGAATCCAACACTTAATATAATGTTAAGGGCACTTTACATTTATTGTATCAGACACAATTATTGCACTTAATAAAAAATTCAAAGACATAACTCTTAAAATTGAGATCCCGCATATTAAAAAAATATAAAAAGAAGAAAACAGTTTTTATTTTATAAGCATTTTGGCAGCTGTCGCTAACTATCCTCCAACTTAGCTTTACTGCGACAAAACCTCTGGAGCGGGGATCATAGCTGCCTTAATATCAAAGGCATCAATGATTTCCTGCAAGACACAAATCATAGATACAAGTTATTTAATGTAAAGAACAGACTGTTCCTTACTAAATAAATATAATCTGAACATGGCAAAGTTGTAAGAAAAAAATAATGTCTCAAATAGCTGTTAAAGATACAAGCCTCGGGTAATCCTGAGAAGAAAATAATTTCTATATTATCACCTCAATTAGAATCCAGAAAACACTTCTTTCCAACCCTAAACATCTGCTTTAATATTCCAAATATACATCAAATGCAGAGTTAATTTGCTCACCCTCCAGCTTTCCTGGTTGATGGAGATGACACATTGATGTCGAACGGCAGCTCCACCAGGCTCTATCTCACCATCCTCTAATGGAGCTAAAATACACCCATAATACATATCATCTCCAAGTACATTCAAACAAACACAACCAAAATGATGACCTGTGGATTTGATCTTACCTACACAAGGAAGCCCTTCCTTATCCAAGTACATCCTCACCAGACCATCCTGAGGGTTATATTTCATTCATTATTGTGAGACTTGTTTAATCTCCAAAGCTGTTGTTGCCTCTTAACTTACCCTTATGAGAAAAGAGGTGTGGAAGATGTTCTCCACAGTCCGAGAAAAGGAGTTGGGGTCAATGACAAACTCGTAATATGAAATTGGTTCTTCAGCTGTTTCAGAAAAGGTCGATTTTAATGGGTTTTGAAATAGTCTGTTTTGCTTAGCTCTGATATTTTAATTTTATTTTAACATGCTTACAGTCATCAGCAAAGTAACTTCGCAGACATCCAAGAATTCTTTCAACTTCTTTCTCTGTTGCCTCCTGGTGAGATTCATCCATTTTCTTCAGCTGTGATGACAAGACATAGTCTTCATTTCTTAAAATCAGACAGATTATCAAGAATATTTGCAGAGATTGTCAGCATTTACATTATAATGAGCACACCTGGGTAGGCATAATTCGTTTTGCCTCTTTGTTGGGGACTTTCCTTTGCCTTTCAACTCTCTGTCGTGGTGGAGGAGGCTCTGCCAAAAATGAGCCCAACCTTGAAGTAAACAAAAATAGCAAAGGTTGTATTGTAAACGGCATAGATTGTATTGGTAAACTCTCCTAAATGAAGCTGTTAGAATAAGCTTTGTTTTTTGTAAGCAATAAAACTGCTTAATAGCCATTGTAATCAATCTGATTCAGAGTTTTAGTGTAAAGTAAAAGTAAGTTCATCCAATAAATATCACAAAATTATATATACTCATTACACAAACTTACACTTCAGTTCAAAGGTTTGGAGTAGTTAAGCTTTTTTATGTTTCTGATTCAGAGGTTTAGTGTTAAGTAAAAGTTAGTTTATCTTATAAATATCATGAAAAATATATTTACTCATTACACAAACTTACACTGCAGTTCAAATGTTTGGAGTAGTTAAGCTTTTTTATGTTTTATGTTCTCATCAAGGCTACATTAGTTTGATCAAACAGAGTAAATACAATAATACTGTGAAATATTATTACAATTTAAAATAACAGCTTTGTATTTTATTATTTTTAAAGTGAAATTTATTCCTGTGATGCAATGCTGAATTTTTTCTCAGTTTTTAGTGTCACATGACACCATCATTAGAAATCATACTAATATGCTGATTTCATGCTCAGGAAACTTTCATTATTATCAGTGTAGAAAAAGTTGTGCTGCTTAGTATTTTTGTGGAAACTGTGATGCATTCTTTTTATTAGCATTTTTGTATAGTTCTAGGTCAGACAGAAAGTAACAATAACATAAATATAGCAATATAATGTACTTTTCAGAATTCTTTGATAATTACAAAGTTCAAAAGAACAGCATTTATTTGATAAAAATTATTTGTAACATTATAAATGTCTTTACTGTCAATTTAATGTGCCCTTACTGAGAAAAAAAAAAAAGAAAATTTCTGAGGGATAACACAAATTTAGCTTTGAACTGATTCACTTATATCAACACTTTTAACTGAATCATGATCATTTACTACAGAAGTGGGCCACAAAGACATGAGTACAATATGTCAATACACTGAGCGAGAAGGGAATCACAAAACTAGCCTAATGAAATATTCTTTAGAAAACTTTATAGCAAAAAATAAAAATCACAAAAATCATTGCAGTTGCCTGCAACGTTTAAAGCGAATTCCCAATATATCCCCTTGTCTTAAACACTTACAATTACCTGATCGCCTTCAGTTTAATTTTATTTCCTATACTACAGACATACTCACATGTAGTGGAATGAGGGGGCTGTTTTAAAGCAGGACTCAGATCTCTTTGCAAGCCTCTGCCAGGCGCCTTGTGGTAAATATCCCTCCAAGTTCCCATCCTGACCACTTTCATCTTCCAAACGATTCAGACCCATGAAGGACAACTATAATGATCGATATGAGAAATCAATCAAGGACAAAAATCATTTCACAGTGAGTCTGAACATCATTTTCTCCTAAATACAAGACCTGGGCTGTGTTTCTCAAAAGCATGGTGAGATAAGTTAATCGCAGAGACCACTGGTGGCAATGGTTCTACGACCTACGACCTACTTAGGCTTACAATGATTTTGGGAAATGCAGTCCTGGCCTTTGCTCTCACAGTAACTAACCAAATGTTCTGCAAATGCAGATGGGTCAAACGCAGAGCCTTCAGCATGTAGCTGACTGGCCTTTTCCTTCCCTAGATCAGTGGCTAGCACCAGGAGTTGAGCATCCAGCGCTGCTTCACGAGCCTGCCTCACTGAAAGTAGACACAGGCTAAAACAAACCAGCAGGAGACGATCGTGAAGACATAATACATAGCTCTGCCATGCATTCTACTAACTGAGTGAATTGCATTAGTACTGTAAGGATATGTAGTGTAGAAAAGTAATACCATTGGCAAATAGTTTGTTGGCCTCTTCTAAAACATCAGTGAGTTTATTGTTAGCTGGGTTCAGCATGTCCTCACGATTTTCTGTGAACAAAAAAAGCATACTCAACAATATACTTACAATACTTTATAGCTTAAACAGCTGTATCACTGAAGCCAACTTTAACAGTATTAATACTCACGCTGGACTTGATTGATCAGATCCCTGTACTTGCTCCTGATCTCTCTCCTGCGTGTTGGATCATCATCTTCCTCATTAATACCTGAGGGTCCCGCACCAATATCATCTTCATCACGCATTTCTCCAGATCTCTCAGACCTGTTCCGCCCACCCAATCCATTGGATGTTCCTGCTGACTCTTCCTGATTCCCTCTAGACCTTCTCCTCGAATCAGACATCTTCAGTGTTTCTGCTTGATTTTCTATTCAGAGAGACACATATGTCTGAATAACAGCATTACAGAAACTTTGATTGCTAGACCTATAAAGTCAGATTATATTGAAAAAAACATTGCAATGACAGTTGCACACTGGGAAGCGTTTTAAAAAGTTAAGTAGGTTTCACCCAAGTATTTAAAGATAATATATAACAGAATATAACATAATATAATAAAGTATAGTACGCAGCATAATTTAAGTTTCCTGCTAATCACATGGTCAGTAAACACTGTCTTTTACTGGTACACAGACAGATTTTAGAGAGACTTTCTTAAAATAAAGTTTGTTTACAAAACGATTCCACCTTGTGTGCAAGCAATCCGTTATAATATAGACATTGTTACAAATAAATATTTCCTGACAGTGATCATATTTGCGATCCACTGAAGCTGACATAAAAATGCGATGAGACATGGGAAAATAAAGACATGGAATAATTAATAAACACTGATGTACAAAAACCAGCAAATTAGAACGTATTACGAAAACTTACAAACTTCAAAAACTGCAGGGTTCATATTTGTCATTTGCATCAACGGTGAAATCTTTGCGGGAGTAGAAGGAAGTGTGGTTCTAACCTCACGTCATTTCCGACGCATTCTATGACAAAACTTGTGACTGTAGTCATAGATATGTATAAATGTCTATGGCTGTAATAACATATTTGTATTTTATATTATTTTATTTATTAGTTATTCCTTTGGTTTGTATTTTATACGATGTGTACAATATTGTTAAGGCATTAACAATTGCTATTTACGAAGTACAACTATTGTCCGATTTGTCACTCACGTAATCTCACACCCTTGTGGTAGTTGTAGTCCTTATTAAGCATCTTCTTAGCAATTTACCTTACAAAACGCACACAGCATGTGATCTAAGTTGATAAAGAAACCTGAAAGTGTTGTTAACCAGAGATCTTAATTTACCGATACATCGAAAACCGTTCTAAAAACCCAGAGGAAATTTCTAAAGGAGTCTAATGGCGAATTAGCCTCTCTTGTTGGCCTACAAACTGACGTCATGACTGAGCAGTTCAGATTTTATATATATATTAGGGTTTACATTTTTATAGAATGAAAATTCAGTTGCGAGATTGTGTTTTTCAAATAATTATAAATGTATGTAGATAATTCAGACAATATAAATAAATAAACTTTTGACTGATATAATAGGTTAAAGAACAGGGTAATAAATTAAACTCCTCCCTTCAGCAGAGCAAAAAACCTAAAAACACCGCGTAGGGTGTGTTTCAAAACTCAGTAAGCTGCCTACCTAGAAAGGATTTCTGGCTGACATAGTGGCGAGCGTTGTTGCACAATAATGCTCTCTGAGTGCGCGCCTCAGTGGGTATTGACACACAGCCATAAGAATCCGGAAATTAACAAACTCGTGATGTCAGGAGAAGTGGGAGAGAAACAGACAGTATAGGAGAAATTTACGTGTATTTCCTAGGATTTATGGACGAGAGATATGACATCGTCATATGATGGAGTTAACGAGTGAACTGAGCTCTGGACATGTTTCAGGGAGATTGTGGATGATCGCTGGTCCAAACTGAAAGTGTTTTCACGCGCATCGTGTGCTTCCTATTCCAGAACAACGTTTCAGCAAACATGACGCGACTCGCATTAGAACAAGTGACTGATTTCGGCGATTTCACGAAAGGAAAGGATCTAAAAGAGTTTTTCAAACAGGCATACTCCAATATCTCTTCTCAAAACTGCCTGTCCGATGTGCGTCTGAGTCCAGATGGACGTCACATTCATGTCATTGTGCGTCAGCCCAAAAGTGGTCTTATGACACATGACAAATATCAGCGACCTCATCTCATGCAAGGCCAGAAGCACGTTGATTTAGTGCTAACTGGAAATGTGCCTGTAGTGGATGTCATTTATATCCCTCAAAGCAAACCAGAAGATGGAGCCTCAGTGCTGGGAGTAATTTTTGGGAATGGAAGAGTGGAATTCTGGAAATTCCTAGAGTGCAGATCAGGCTGGCATTTACTCCAGACTGTGGATCTGTGTAACAGCCCTCGTGCTAAAGTCATTTCTGTGTGCATGTGTCAGAATTTCATTATATGGTGTGAGGAACGACCACCATCTGAGAACTCCAATAGTGTGTGCAGCAACTTCAGGTTTTGCATCTGCAAAAAGACTATAGAAGTGAATGAGGGAGGTGTCAATTTAGGAAACGTGAAAATTGCATTGCACAATAATCCTCGATACACAACCATAAGTTCTGGGGATTTGGTCTATCTGCTCCCAGACATGAAGGAAATCTCTTCCATGGTTGTTTCGAAAGTGTTTCTTGCATGGTCTCCTGAACATGACACCTTTAAAGTGCACAGTGCCTGTAGTGGCACACTTATGAAAAGCTCAAGCAAGGAATCTGACTTCAAGAGACTTGTTACAGACTGCATTGGCTTACTCTCCACCATAAATCCTCCTGATATCTGTGGATTCTCTCCCACTGGATGTGGAGACCTCCTTCTCCTTCTCAGCACTGGTTGGGTATGCATTATGAAGAAGGACGGCGGTCTTCGCAACATATACAAACTTCCTGATAATTGCCTAAGTGCTAGTGGGACACAAAATAGCCTGAAAATATATCATGAAATCCTGGCACTAACAATAGGCAGGACCCTCTTCTTAATCAACACCAAATGTGGTCTGGAATTAGAAAGAATGAGCCTGAAAACAGAAGGTCTTCTCTTCATAAGCACTTTAGACAGTCACTCTCCACAAATGTTGTCAGAAACTGGGCTGTTTGTGGTCACGGAAAAACCGAAGCCTTCTCCAACGCTTTCAGAAGACTCGAGTGTACTCTTAGTTGAGGCTGTCTTTGAGGAGGCATGTAAATACTATCAGCAAAGAAGTCTAAGTAGCACACAGCTCACGGTGGAGAAGCTCAAAAAAGGTGGGATGTTTCAAGCACCCATATCGCTGGCTGCCATCCTCAGGGATTACCTCAGCAACCAGAAGACCAAAACTGGTGAGAAACATTCCACAGGTCAAGAAAAGCTCATGAGCTCACTCGAATCGGAACTTAGGAGTCTCATTTTGCTGGAGGACATCAAAACATCAGTGGTGAAGGCTTCAGAGAAAGATCTGGAGAACTATTGTGAAAGCTTGGTGCAGCAGGAGATCTGCCGGCTGCTTAGTGGTGAGCTAGAGAGAGAGAATCTACAATATCTAAACAGCATCTTCCATCTCTTCCCCACTTACTCCTGGCACGCCATGCAAGCGGTTCTGCATCTGAGGTGCAACGGTGAGGGTTCGTTGTCATCTAAAGCTCCTGCTGAGTTATGGAAAATTATCCTCAGCCCTGTGCAACCCACAGCAAACTTTGCTCACTGCAACGGTCAGCAGAAACACGCTACGGTGCCTGTTTTTGAGCTCTTGTGCCACTCCATCTTCAAATTCCAGCCCAGCTGGCTCCCCAGGTTTGTAGAACTGGCACAACAACAATCCGGCGGGTCCTCCAAGTCTTCGTGGGTTTACGGCATGAAGGAGAGCTCTGAGAGCTTGCCGCTCTATAAACGGGCCTTGACGGTGCTCCCTTGCAAAGGGACCTCCCAACACTTGGAAGTTGAGCTGCTTTTGAGCAGCAAGCGGCCTAAAGCGATAATGCAAGCATTGCAGATTCTCATCAAGCAAGGGCAGTGGGAACGGGTTGCACAAGTAGCTGAGAGGTTCTGCCGGCAGAGCCCGCTTCTGAACAAAGAGATTTTCAGTGCTCTGCTATGTGAAGTGTCCCAGCATAGAGACCTGGACCCTTATTTGGACGTGCTATGGACTCTTTGTCCAGAGGACATGACTGTGACAAGCATACTTAATATTGTATTGAAAAACCTGCCTGATTCGACGCAGAACTCTGGACCTTTTGAGGCTCATGGCAGCCTGGTCACCATTGGGCTTTTGAAACCGCTGCTCAGAAAAGTTCTCCAAAGGGAGACCAAACTGAGCCAAAGGTACGCAGATATCCTTCAGTCACCCACAGTTCCTCCGCTCACTCCGCCACGTCAACCGAAGGGACTTTTTAGAGATGCGGAGCAGCAGGAAACCAAGCAGAGGACTTCCTCTTGCTCTCAAGTGATGTCTCAAGCCAAGCTGGTCTGACTTTCCCACTTTCAAATCATGTCTGACCCTTTCCATAGACTGTTTTAAAAGGGTCTTAGAGCTACAGGTTAACCCAAAATGAAATGCTGTCATTTACTCATTTTGATGTCATTCCAAACCTGTATGACTTTTTTCTTTGGAGCACTTAAGAATAGATTCAGTTTTTATCCATACAATAAAAGACAATTTCATCCAAAACAATCTTTGGACTCCATTGACTTTCACTGTATTGCTTGTATTTTGTGTTCTACAAAACAAAGTAAATCATACAGGTTTTGAATAGCATAAGGGTGAATAAATAATGACACAATTTCATTTTTGAGTCAGCTGTCGCTTTAAGAAGTACTATTTAGCTTGCATGGTCTGAACAAAATTAAGGAGCTTCGGATCGAACAATATTTCATTAACTATTAAAATAGTAAAGTAATAACTCGCAATGATGTTTACCTACTGCTTAATTATTCCTAATATAGAATGTAATATGCTATGTTGTTTTTATGTTTACTTGGTTTTCTGCATTTCATCTTGTGTTTTTTGGTGTCTTTTAAACAGTATTTTCTCTTTCTTAACTTTCAGTTGTGTCCTTTTTTTAGCCATCACATGAAGGCATGCTGTCACACTGATCCTAGTACAAGGTCAGAGATGACTAAGCATTATCCACATTTCATGTTCTAGATCATTTATTGTATAAACTCTTAGAATAACAATGTCTTTTTTTCTGTAGACACTACAGTTTCATCATATGCTGGTGTAATTATTATTTTAATAAAACGTGGACGATGTAAGCTAAGAACTGTATTTGTCATTAATAAAAATGTACAGTAATTTGCATGCTGATGCATTGGACATTTAAGATTTAGGTCATTTCATGTTAAATGCCTTATATATTTCATGGATTGCTCTTGTATTTAGTGCTATCACAGGGATTTTAACACTGTATAAAGCAATTAAATATGCTGCCACTTATTTTCAAGTCTCTTTTTGAACTGAAGTGTCACAGCGGTCATTAGTGATTTCTGGTTTTGTGGTCAGAAAGGGGAATTCTGATGTCTTTCCAATGCAAAGCTTTATAAACTCACTAGGTCTGTACAGCCCCACCCTCTGCATTCCTACTGACCTCAGCAGCAGCATTCACAGCACTGCTTTAAATTCAATTCAACCAAATTCTATTATACAGTGACCAGCTTCAAACTCGATTACATTGGACAGACTTGTGTTGCCCCGAATTGACTCATCATAGCTAATTGTATTTGGAGAGCTGAAACAATTTTCTCTTGATGCAAGTGTTTACCAAGTATTGGTTTGACTGAGTATTCTGCACAATGTACTGGAAATTTTATTTTATGGTCCAAAATAATTCACTAAAGGCACTAAAAATGTACATTTAAAAACATTTAGTAAAAATGTCTAAAATATCTCTGTGTGCTATTGTTAACTGCATGCTACTGTTAGACAAAACTCTGCTGCATTCAGTCTGCTGAGGAAAAAGTGAATTATTTGACACTCATACTGTCATGTCTGCGGATTCTTGAGACATGGGACAAAACATTCATTTAAAAAAAAAAACATTTCCAGTTTGATTAGAGATGATTGCAAGAATGGGTTTACACAAGTCTAAATCTTATATATTTACATCTTTTTATTTATTTTTATTTTTTTTGATAATTTGCCTAATTTTTTCCTGATTGCAACACCACATAAACAAAATGCTTTCAATATATGTGATACAAATAGTGATTTTGTCAAAACAAAAATATTTTCTGCCTCTGATGGTGTTGACAATTAAATAGATGGAGCTGAAAATCAATTTTTTAAAAGTGTGTGTGTGTGTGTGTGTGTATATATATATATATATATAGTTACAACATTAAAATAAAAACCATACTCTAACTCTGTCACTTTTGATCTATTTTATTTTAATTTCTTTATAAAAATTTTTGAATGGTAGTGTACACATAACATGAATGTGCATTAGTCTTAGATTTATATGATTTCAAGACCAGTTGCATGGTTTTCCAGTTATGCCCTAATTGTAGTGCATGTATATTAATTATCTCTGGTATTTATTAATCTGAATGCTAAGTGGTAGCTCTAATATGGAGAAATGGGCTAGTATACTTTTAAATGGACATTTCTTTCCTGCTGTATAATCTCAGTGCTCTTGAAAAGTGCTATACTACAATATTTTCTGGATATTTAATGTTTTGGTCAGAATGTCAAATAGTGAATAAATCTAGTCTGATTTCTGTGTTCTCTCTCTCTCTCTCTAAGCTGCACAGATATGTGTGGAATGTGTGCTCCACTGCTCTAGTGCTTCATCCTGATTGGCACACTGTTGCAATGGCAGTTGTACCATGAGGCCTCAGTCACAGGATGTAGGGTGTACTGGGGGGAGGGTTTCTCAACGGGTCATCTGGACAGACCGTAGCAAGCAATTCTTTACACCAAACAAACAGGTTCAGCATGGTAGTGTCAGCACCTTTTATTATGATTGTAATTAATACATGACACAAGACAGAAATGTTTAACAGGTCCACCTATCAGACCACACCACTTCAAAAAGGGGGCACTTCTTGTTGGTTTATACAGTCACAGTCTCCATAGTTATTCATGAGCTAATTTCATTATTAAAACAGTCTAATAGAAATGTTTTTTTTAAATAAAATATATGCCAGCAGTATATCTATAACAGCATACCCATTTTTCTTATTGAAAAAATGGCATAAATAAATCTCAATGCCTACAGGACCACATAAAGTCCGTTCTAAAGCTTAAACTCCCATTAATGCTTCATAATACAAAAACATATTACAGCTGTAACGGTAAAGTTGTGATTTTCATTTAAATATTAAGTGCTAAAATCATTTGACACAAAGTTCATTTATGATAAAATAAAGAAAAAGGTACTCAGAAACTACTTTGGCATTATTTTTACTACAATCATTATCTACTTGTGAATTCATTGATCTGTGGGTCAGTGTGTAACTTAACAGTCATTTTTAATTATGTGCTTATGTAAAATGTGGTTGTTTGCCATTTTCCAATATTTCAGGTTTGAGTCGGGCCTTTGGGAAAGGATTCATCATGAAGTTATTGTTCCTTTAAAGAGAGAATTCAGAAGGAAACCATTTGAATTGATCCATCACAGTAGGCAAACAGTAGACTTTTTCATGACCCACTTCTACATTTAGAAAACAAATAAGATTATTTACTCATAAACATCTGAATACTTCATCCTGCGGTAGTACTTGGCCAGTTTAACTGAGAAAATGATGCTGGGGAT
>JAUZSZ010000115.1:20431940-20443490 GCA_034780575.1 Labeobarbus marequensis | reverse complement strand
CAGACATCCACATATGCACAACGACAGGGACACATTCATATTTTTCTCTACAGCAGCCTGTATTTATAGAAATGTCTTTCAACCAGGTAAGAGTTAGGTTTCCAAGAGAAAGCGCTTGCAAGCACTGACATGTTAACAATAACTTCTTGTGTTTCTCCTTATTGTTTGCTCCTTTGTTCCTGTCTCCCTGCTTTCCTTCAATAACAGCATTTGAGTGCACAGATGACTGGTAACAGAACTTGGTCCTGTGTACTTCTAAAGAAATTCTGTATAATAGTCATGTAATCTAAGCCAAAACATTGTTGTGTGGGTATTATAGTAATGCCTATGTTCTCCCCAGAAGATTGATGCAGAATTCACTCTGCTCCAATCACTGACCTGAGACAAGCGCAACCACAAATTGTATAGAGCTTCAAAGAAAGGGCGAATGATTGTGTAATGATCCACCCACATTTTTGCAGGTATTTGCTCTTAATGCTCAACCTGAAACTACTGCAAAACCTAAAGTGGAATCAGGATATAATCAGGACTCCACAAGCTTCGCTGAACAGTCATAACATAATTCCCCAATGAGTTGTTCACTGGTTTATCCCCATGGCAGCTATGGTTTAGCTTACGTCAAGGCTTCCTTCCAGTGATAGTTTGTCCAGTTCTGACAGCTGGGAAGTGCAGTTTACACAGTCTGGCATATGCAAAGTGTTGTTAATCCGCTGCTTCACATCAGATAAATTAGCTTTCAGCACATCCACCTTTGGTTTTAACAGCTCCAAGATTTTATTAAGCTTCAGCAATTCGTCGCTGGTGCTGTTTATCACTGTAACACACATAAAGAACAAAATGTATTTAAAATCAATGGATTCATTAATGCTGCAAAGGTGAGTCAACGAGCAGAGGTTTGATCACAGAGCGAGTTTCCCAAAGAAAGGGACTACTTTATCACTTGATGAGTAAATGCTTACATACCTTGGGCTATTTCAGTAATGGAGTTGAATGCTGGGTCAAGGGGACCTTTAAGACCATTTTGGATTAATTTACCAAGCAAAGGCCCTATTTCTATTAGACAAACAGGAATTCAAAGTGAGATTAAAAGAAAAACAAATGGATTAAAAAAGAAATTAACTTTTTATTGTGGCAACATTCATGGTTGCAATCTTTAGATAACTGTATTAAATGTTACAAAGGAAAATGTTTTTTTTCCCCTTGCATTTCGAATTTGAGTGTAGTTTTTGTCACTTTTAATGGTTTTGCCTCCATTAATTTGTGAACCTTGTCTTAAGAGATACAAGACGGACGTACCATTTAAGTTATTTCTGACGGTATCCACAGTCACACTGCCCTCCTTCGCAACTTGATTGATTTGCTGTTGAGGAATAAAAAGTTGTATCAATTTTCCCTTATGTATCAGCTATATTTATATTAATTCAGTATTGTTATAATTTGATTTAATTTCAGTTGTTGATAATCAACCCTGCACAGAGTTTAAACACAAGACTTCAAAATATTTCTATTTTAAATAAGTAATGTTCTTTTTATATTTCTATTCATCAAGAATCCTGAAATAAATCACGGCTTTCACAGAAATATTAAGCAGCACAACTGTTTTTAACACTGATAATGATAAAAGATGTTTCTCAAGGAATAAATTACATTTTAAAAGAATATAGTAAAATAGTAAATAGTTATTTTACATTGTAATATTTCAAAATAATTCTGTTCTTACTGTCTTTTTGATCAAAAACCTGCTAAAACAAACAAAAACAAACAAAAAAAAAAACCTTTGAAACGCATGATGTTTTAATCTCACTTATTCTCTCTGAATAGTGTACCTGAGGAATAGCGTTAAGATAGCCTTTGACATTCTCCAAGATGTCGGTGAGTTCTGTGGGGCTGCGCACCACAGTATCTGAAGTGTATGTACTGCTCAGGAACATGCAAACATTCCCTGCCCTGCACAGCAATTGATATTAATTTAGCAAACTATATAAATATAAAATGTCAAAAATATAATTACAATAACATTACACTCCAACCGGTGCTCACAGAATTAGTACAGTGATGACAAATGTGGCCAAGTAAAAGCTTCTTCGCTTGCAGTGGATGTTCGTTGTTTGCTTCTGCTGCATGTGGCCCCCGCAGTTACCACAGCAACGACAGCAGGCAAAGATTAGGCCAATTAGAGGCATCAGGACAATGTAGAGGATCCCAATAGCCACACAGACCAGGAAACCTATCTCATATAGCAAAACCTGGTCAAAAGTGAAATAGACAGGTTGGTTCCTGTAGGTATAGCTAAATAAAGCAGTAAAAATTAGGTTGATTTAAAAAAAACAAAAAAACTCTTGATGACATTATATAGGTGTACTTATGTGTGTCCATGTGCTCTGCTCAACTGTGTATCCAAAACATGTCTGACGCTGTGTAATCAGATCAACCAATCGAAACGGGCAAAGAGTCAGGGTTTATACAACAAAATATTGGTGTTGGCGTGATTCACTTATGTTAAAAACTAAAACTAAAAATCCTGAGAAACTTGTCCTAGAGCACACACACACATACACGTGTGTCAATTTATATCTGGATAAGGCTGTATCAAGTACATTTTTTTATAGAAAAGTAAAATATCCATTGCAAAAATCTGACCATGGTGCTATCAAACCATTCATTTACATGCAGGTGTGACATACCTCTTTAACCCTCTCTGTGTTGAAATCCTTATCTTTGATCATTCTAATCAGCAGATCTACAGGAAAAACATGCCAAGACATTGTATATTCTTTTAATATCCATTTACACAACTCAAAATAACATTATAACCAGTGTCCCAGCATTCTTCTTGTGCTAAGTAAGTCTCGGAGATAAACGCTGATGAAGTGGCCAAGGTCAAAGCTATAACAACTCTCTGCTGTATGATTTTTTTTATGACTTTCTTTTTCTAAATAGCCATTGATGTCAGCAAGTAGGTATTATACCAAAAGAGTCCAAGTAGAAAGGACTATACACAATACTCTATTGATGGGTGATGATGAATAGAATTTCGTCATTGTAACCTGAACAACTTCATGAGGTTTCAATGGAGTAATATTTCTGTAAAGTAATGCATCATTCTATTGTTAGATTAAATAACAATTGTCTGCAGGAAAAGATGTATAAATGTAATAGTTCATGTTTGATCAAAGGGTCATTGTTAACATTTTATGAACAGCTGTGAACTTTACGAGATCATGCAATATGAGAAGTAATTTTCTTTTAGCAGACAATGAATTTGCAGGTAATAATTAACTTTAAAGTTTACTTTTCCATTTGTGATGCAGACTGCAACTATGATTGAAGAGTACAGCAATAAACATATTTTTTTTGTGGTAAACAAAGCTCTTGGAAAGGGGAGGGGAGATGATTCAAATCTCATGGACATTTGGATGGTTATTTGCACAGTGGTTTTGCTTCTGACATTTAACTGAGTACATTTATCCCAACTGAATAAGCACCATCTAACCATGTGCACAACAAGCCCAGCCTAATAACATCCCCTAATGAGTCTAATACAGCCATTACAGTCTCAGATCAAGTTAGATTCATCTGTGCCACATATAGCATGTTGTTTGCGTAGGTAAACCCAATGTAACCAAACTATTAAATTAGTCAGTAACAAAATAACTTTTTTTCTGTTTGTGCTGAATACGCCCTTGTCAAACGCATAGATCAAAAACTAGCCTACATCACACTCACCTTTAGGGAATGGATTGGGCTGGACAGAGCCCAGGAATGAATGCACAATTGGAGACATAAAGGCACTGTTGAAGGTCAGCTTGGTTGGTATTTCATATGGAGGTTGTAGCTCTGTTCTGTTGGTCTCGATAAAGCAGGACGGTTGTCCGCTTACAAACGTCCAGAGAAATAGCGGCAAAATGCCACTCCAAAACATTCCTTTCATTCTGGACCTCATGTTCAGCATTAGTCAGTGGGGTTTTAGGTAATTTCTCGACTCTTATGAGCATCAAACGTCACCTATGACATGATAAATGTCAAAAATTAGTCTGATCTTCTTTAGAATACAGAGTCACCGACTATTGTTTTATAATTGCAGCAATTACTTGTGATAATTAGAGAAAGAGGAACTGGCGACTTACGTCCTATAACGCATCTTCCTGATTAAAATATAAAAACAAAAACACCGTCAGGAATGAAAAAGCTCTGAAAGCTACAAATATATATTTAGATAAATAAAATCATCTCGCAAATCTATTGTTGTACAATTTCTTACATATTAACACAGACTGAAGCAAAACTCGATCTCTTGTGTCAAACGAATTTAAATAAACAGGTTGGGTTGACATTTAACGTATCCGCGTTAAGCAGAAACTGTCCTGAACTGTTTACCTAAAACAGTAACCTGAGAACTAAGAAAAGGAGAAGCTAGACAGACAGCACTTTTACCGCTCAGGGCAAAGTCATAAACAGCACTACATAGTAGCCTACCTGTTTTCATTTGAAGTCCTCCAGCTATTGTTGAGCGTGTTCCTCTTAACTCAGTTCAAATGAAAATCTAAAATCCTGATGTCAACACTTAAGTTTACCTGCACTGAGTGAAGCAATAAAAGAGTAAATTGGCAGTTAAAGAATGAAAGACTAGACCAAACTGAAATGGGAGGGAGAGAAAGAGGGAGGGAGGCTCTGAGTTTATAAAGACTGGTCAGTTTTCAGAAAAGAATCTATTTAAAACTGAGGGTGACCGCATTTTTCTATTGCTGTTGTTTCTAAAAATGAATTTAAATTAATGTTTAATTTTTTTGTTGTTTTCAATTTACAGAAAACAATCATCAAAGAACATTGTATAAAATTACTATTAATGACAACATACACTGGTCAATTACTAAAAACTTACAACAAAACTATTTCATCGATTGATTAAATTATAGGCCTACAGTTTTATCTAAAAAAAGAAAGAAAAAAGAAAAAAAATCCCCTTTCTTTCATGTTTTACAAAAAAGAGTAATGGAGCAACATGAGAATGAGTCAATTGACAGAACTTTCATATTTGTGTGAACTAACCATTCACGAATCCCCAATAACTTTTGATTTATTGTTTGAAAACATGAGTGGGTGCATTTACATGATTTTTGGTTAGAACTGCATTTATTAATGTCGTAATAGATCTGAACAAAGTGAGTGTCACTTATTTTACCCAAAACATTTAACAGCAGATGAATAAGCACATGTGGACGCTTAATGAAAATATAAGATGGATTTAAAACCATTCCAAATATTTAATTCTAATGTTCCTGCTTTAACTTATTCAAAGAACAAAACCTTTTAAATAGTTTCCTTATTGTTCCAGTTAACTGCCTTAGCAATTTAACAGTTCTGTTAAAGAGTAGGACATGAATGCTTCCTTTACAGCACTAACTGTAAAGTAAGACAAAAACACTTCCAGATCTGGATCTGTTTGTAGAGGATCTACCTGGAAATATGAAGTTTCAATAACACCCTAGTATTGGCTATTAGAGTTGTTCACATTTCTTATCAGAAACCCAGTGTTGAGGAAGCCTCTCGTAGTTTTCAATGTACTGTTGGTGTGCACATTTTAACCACATACCAGGCATGGTAGCTTGTGAAAATGTGATTTATTGGTACCATATATCAACTGTCAATGGCAGACACGAGGCAAAAATATATCTGTAAAACAACCACAAAGGTGCTCTGAAAACAGAAAAGAGCACACCTGCTTTATGGCCGATTTGAGAAATGACCCAGAAACAACACTGTATTTCACAAATGACTTTGAAGAAAAAAATAATTTTGGATTTGTATGCCTTAGAATGGTTACATTTAACTATAGTTTAGTCTTAGACCATTTTTATAAGTCAGTGGAAGCCTTACAATGGAGTGCCCTCTGGTGTTTTTAAAACCTAATACACTGTAACCTCAAAGGGGCTTCTTGGAATTATTGATCTGATTTTGTTTAACTATCCATATTTTTATAAGAATTCTTCAGGATTCATTCAAGGACTTATATATCATCTTAGGTTAAGGAGAAAAAAAATCATAAGTGAAATAATGTACAAGGGCAACATCAAATACACAGCAACATGTATCGTCTTCGATATATAATGCAATGGCAAAGACTTTAAAAAAATAAATACATTGTACATTGACTTAAAAACTATAATCTACCTTCTCGTGTAAAAGGTAGTTGTACCTTTAATGCATCTAGAAACAATCTGAAATGAGAGGTTCAGCTTTACTTTTGACATATGAAGGGGTGAAGGGCACAGGGGTCCTAAGAGGAGTAAATAGAATTACACTTTTACAGAACTTGGCTACAATCTTAAATACACAATCACAAATACACAAACAAAATGATGAAAAAACAAAAACATTATATAAATGTGTCGATTAAAGGATCTTGCTCCTTGGTCTGCAGCATCGGGGAAGAAAAAAACAATGGCTGGCATACTAATTTAATGTTTTCCCTAGACTTTCAAAGCAAACTAATAATCAGTGTGAATGACAGGCACAGAGCTCGGCCTGTTCTTTTCAATAGGCTAAAAATCTCTAGGAAACAAAATATTTATAGCTACGGTCTCTGGACAAAATGTGCCACCAGCCGTTGTACTAACAGTGTAGGATTTAGATCCTGCAAACAATGAGACTGTTACAGCTGCAATAGCTAATGTCTGACACATGCAGTTCCCAGACATACATGCTATGATCATGTAATCTCATCATCAAAGATGATTAAAACAGAAACAGAAAGACAGATAGGTGTAAAGCTTAGAGCAATGTAGCTTCTACTTACAATAATATTGATAACAGTAACAATACAAAATTTTGTTATTTTACATTGAGATTGACAGCGTTTTCCAGTTAAAGATTATCAATTTTTGTTTTAATAAGAACAAAATTCATCAATCATTTGTTTTAAGAAAAATAGATCCAAAATACAGTGACAAGAGTGCAAAGGATGTTTAGAGTTTTTGTTTGCTTCCTTATTTTTTCACTTTAGAAATCGTTATAAAAAATAAAAAAAGAACAAGAAACTAAACAGAATGCAAACAATTAAAAAAAAAAATAAAAATAAAAAATAAAATAAAAATCAAACACTTCTTTTGAGTCTGGCGTAATGGTCAGGCAAGCTTTCAGTGACCATTTCGGGCATGACCAAACTCAAGAACCTCGATGCTTTACACTTTATTTAGTTTTACTTAAAGGACTTTACGTAGTGGTTCTCAACTCCGGTCCTCAAGCTCCGGAACTGTACAGGTTTTTGTTCCAACCAGGTCCTACAAAACAAATAATTGAGTTTTTAAAAATGGAGCTTTGGGTTTGAATCTGAGGTGCACACAATGGTCATATCACTAAACGGTCAGATAAAAAGTGATCCTTTCCTGTCAAATGAGCACAACAGAAACGGCCATGCGTGTCAAAGCACAGCACGCACAGAGAGACCCGAGGTTGGAACAATAACCCACAGCCTGATTGCTAAGCCTGAACGAGACACAGAAACGGAGGGTGTTGGAAAACGACTCTCAAAGAAACAAAAGAATCAACAAAACGGAATGTTTGACGGCGAAAGAGGAGGAGGAGGATGAGGAGAGCCAATTTCTTGCATGGCCAATTACGGACCCGTCAAGGCAGAAGTCAAGGACCAGGTCTTGCGAGCGGGGGGTCCGAGCGTTTCGCTAGCCCCTAACACTTCTACTGCGATGACTGTGAGGTGGGGTTGTCATTTTTGCTCTCCTGGCTGGAGGGAGCTTTGCTGTTCCAGGGGCTGTTGGTGCCCAGGGCGGGGGAACTGTTGAAACTGTCCTCGTCGTCGATGCCATTGGCCGCATCAAACTGTGTGTTCTCCAGCCGCGTGATGAGCCGCTCATCCTCGTCCCCGAACTCCCCTCCCATCAGAGTGGGCTCTCCCACCATCATCACATCCTGCAGGGGACAGGAAGGGGCGCAAACATTATCCCCACAACCCGGGGGTGCTCCGTACGGGGATGCGGTGGCTTTCTACACCACATCGCAACTGCAGAAGGCACTGAGGAACTACACCTCCACTATTCTGCCCACTACAAGCCCAAATCAGCACGGGAACTTAAACCAGCAGTGCTGTATGTGAAAAGGCTACGTTCACCATGCTGAACACTAAATAGCTCTGCCATGGTGGGCATCCCGGATCCTTGAGTGCTGCATGGGTTCATTCCACCTCGGGTCTCTAGTGTTGGCTGCGTCTCTAGAGCTCAAAACACCCAACAGACTGACAAAAAGCACAAAAAACCCACAGACCTGCGGCCCTAAAGGACCAGGGACTGCCCAGCATTGGATCATGTCCACTTGTCTCTATGTTGGGTCTGTCTTCCTAATATGAGGCATAACTGGAATACAAGCATTGGTCCACCCTCCTCCCGCTACCCGTCTCCCATAGCTCAAAATGGACATCAAAATGAGATGCTTACAGGTACCTGGCTGGAGAGCGCAAAACTGCTGGCTGGACTTTTCTTTTTACTGTTGCTGTTGTTGTTATTGTTCCCCCCTCCGGAACTCATCGTGCTGCCGCCGGACATTTTTCGTTTCTTTCGCTTGATGGGGGCTTGTCTTGCTGGCTCGGCTGGACAAAGAGCAAAGGGAGATATCTGAGGCTCGTGTGGGACACTGCTGGTCGTTTGACTTTCAGATGAATGTCGCCCGATTCTCACCTGGTGGGGCCACCATCCGCTGCCATTTCTGAAACAGACAGGTTTTGAGGCAGTCTCGTGGGCTGAGACTGTACATCTTGTGTCTGGACATCAGCTCCTGCATGGGCTCCAGGATTACACAAAGCTGTGAAAGAGAAAAAAAAAACCTGTTAGAGATGTTTTTAATTCACATCCATCGTTCTGTAGACTGATGGAAATGAACTTACTCGGAGGTAGTTCAGCGTAGAGTTAGATAAGCCACATCTTGTGATGTTTTTTGATAGCTGGTCCAGCATTTGTGGGTCTTGGGCCTGTTGGGGAAGGAATTTAGTAAATTAACATATATAGAAGTGTAGACATGATTTTTGCCCACGTTTTACTGAAGACATGCTAAAAACATCTATTGAAACTACAAGGTGGGTCATTTAACATCTAAAAGAGAAAGCAAACAGTTAAGAAATGTGTTAAGGTTTTAAGCTTCAATTCTGTGTAAATGAAATGCTGCATAACATAGGAGATGTGTCATTTTTTCTTAAAATGTCTTTATAAATTATAAAATAAAATGAAAACAAACAGCACTTGTACAGCTGAGATCATCTAAAAAATTAAACTGAAAAAAAATGGTCTGAATTAATGGCAAAAGTACAGTTTACAAATTTGGGGTCAGTGGAATTTTTAAATGTTTTAGAAGTCTCTTATGGTCACCTATGCTACATAATCAAAAACACAAACCATTAATATTGTGAATATAATGACAACTTAAAATAACTGTCACTTTCACTTTTTTCCACTAATTTTTTTTAAATTTCATAAAATCTAATTTAATATATTTTAAAATATAAATTTATTCATGTGTTGGGAAAGCTGATTTTTAGCAGCCATTACTTACATTTCTTTAGTGTCACATGATCCTTCAGAAATCATTCTAATCTGCTGATTTGGTGCTCATGAAACATTATCATCAATGTTGAAAACAGTTGTGCTGCTTAAAATGCTTGAGGAAACCATGATACCTTTTTTTAAAATCAGGATTTCTTGATGAATTGAAACAGCATTTATTTGAACCATAAATCCCCAAGCTGACAGACACAACAGTTGTATAAATATATACTTGGGTAGGGACAAATCCATAAGGATTGTTAATATTGAAAGTACTGAAATGATGTGAACAGAATACTGTAGAAACGAGGATTGAAAAATATCCCAAACTCACATGCATTGCCAGGATGCTCCTCGGTACGACCTCTCTGTGCTGTCTGATGCTGAAGTGCCACGTCTTTATACGCATCATGTCATCAAACATAAACTCAAGGTACAGTCTGCCCTCCACACACACCTGAGGAGATGAAAGAACTTCTCATTTACATCAGCAGGCAATGGTGGAGGTGGCCTGCTATAAACTCGATTGTTATGTTCTTATTGCAGAGATTATTTAATGGAAGTACTCTGAATTCCATTTAAGATCACAACAAGAGTTAATGTACGCCTTCACTGACACCACGTTCACTTTGAAAAGGAAATGAAAGGGCAACACAAAGTCTATTTATAGGATTTATTTCTGATAATAAACTTTGCATAAAGTGTGGTGTGGTATACAATGGTGTTAATACCAAAGGATATGCTTAATGTTTTAAATCTGTGGCAACAGATGCAAGGAAAATGATACCTGTGTGAACATGGGTTTGCCGTTCTGTGTAACCATGGTGCACTGATCGCAGTCCAGAGACACAAAGTTATTGTGGAAAGATTCCTTGGGATGTTTCAGCACATAGAAGAGTTCAGTGGCCCCACCCTCAAAGATACTCCTGAAGTACCGAGGGATCAACGTCCTACCAATAGCTGGACACAGGATTAAAATGTTGGATACAGATATAGTGGGGAAAACCAGAATATGAATCCATTTTCTTATGTCTCTGTCTGTATTTGATTATTCATGTCAAAGTCAAACACAAACATTAAAATCACTCAAGGGACTTAACAGAACAGGACATTACTATATCGTTTGGGCCCATCTTCCAGACAGAAAGTGATTGTCAGCATTGCATCGTCTTCGAAAAACTCTGTAGTGAACGCATCCCACCACAAATTGTCACAGTCCTGCTGAGAAAGCACAAAAAACACTATACAGCTATAATCTTAATTAAAATAAATTTACATTTGTTAAACAAACAGCATTTAAATTCCATGATTTTGCACGCATGCCAACAACTTCCAATAAGATTTCCGTTAGTCCCTTTTTAAATTTGTGTACCATGAATGTTGATGAATGCAACTTTTTTTTTACCTCTGTCCAATTCTGTAGTCTTTTGTTGAGTTCAAATATTCTGTAGTCTGTTTGATTTCCGTACGGTGTGTGCCTCCTGTAACATGACATTATTATGAAGCTATTGAGCATACACCACTACGCAAAAGTTTGAGATTAGAAAGATGTTCTTTTTCAAAGAAATTAATGCTTTTATTCAGCAAGACTAATAAGAAATGTTTCTTGAGCAACAAAATCAGCATATTAGAATGATTTCTAAAGGATCAATTGACACTGAAGACTGGAGATATGGCTGATGAAAATTCAGCTTTGGTACCTCAGGAATAAAATCTATATTTTTTTAAAAAATATAAGAAAACAGCTATTTATATTGTAATAATAGTTCACAGTAAACGGTGAGTATAGGAAACGACTTTCAAAAACATTAGAAAACTTATTGACCACAAACCTTTGAACAGTAGTGTATGTGTGCATGAATTATATAACAATACATTTCTATTTCTTTCAAGAAAATAACCAAACAATATGAGTGAACAGGCAGAGCAGAGTCTGAAAAGGCTTTAAAGTATTTAAAATATAAGTTTAAAATATTCAGTGAAACCAAAAGCTTTTTGTTTTAGT
>JAUZSZ010000115.1:20358100-20368494 GCA_034780575.1 Labeobarbus marequensis | reverse complement strand
AATAATATGATTTATACCAAAAACAGTGATTGATCTGGTTAGTCATGTTGGACTGCTATTATTTTGAACACAACTGTATATATATATATATATATAAACTGTACTGATACTAAAATAACAGTGGTCCATGCAGCTTGCAGACGCACATCAAGTTCAGTTTTATGGGTATGGAAGCAGATGAGATCAATTCACTGTTCTCTTTTTTTTTTTGCAGCATTGTTTGAGGAACTACAGAGTCTGGACATTTTCCTGGCAGAGCTCTACAAGTAGGTATCATCGGTGAACTCTTGCTCAGATGTTTGCACCGCTGCCATCCAGTGCCCGTACGTGCTCTCAGTCATGTACTCGCTTAGAAGGACACGACGCTCCCTCCCTGCTCTCTGCAGCCATTTGACATGCAGATAAAGGGGTGCACATTCTTTTCTATTTTAAGACTAATGGTTCACGTCTTCTATTACTTTAACTCATTCAACACTGTTCTCACCCCACATCTCTCTATTTCTTCTGGCATTTTTTCCATCCTTTCTTTTTCTTGTCCACAGGCATTTGGACAGCAGCAGCAATGAGAGACCTGATATCAGCTCTCTTCAGAGGAGGATTAAGGTATGAATCTTGATACATAGGAAAGTAGTGCACTGTGTACTGAGAATCTTGTCAGTGATGTCACATTACTGTGGAGAAAAATCTATTTTAATGTATTTTCAAGTTTTCCACATTTTAAAGGACTAGTTCACTTCCAGAATAAAAATTTCATGATAATTTACTCACCCCCATGTCATCAAATATGTTTAAGTCTTTCTTTCTTCAGTCGAAAAGAAATGAAGGTTTTTTTAGGAAAACATTCCAGGATTTTTCTCCATATAGTGGACTTCAATGGAAGCCAATGGATTGAAGGTCCAAATTGCAGTGTCAGTGCAGCTTCAAAGGGCTCTACACGATCCCAGCCGAGTAATAAGTGTCTTACCAAGCCAAATGATCGGCCATTTTCTAAAAAAATAAACATTTATATACTTTTTAACTACAAATGCTCAAAAGTGCATGAAAGTTGTCCAAAGCAGCATTGGAGAAATTCACTGAATATTTACTCTTTTTTAAAAAAAAAAACGGTGCATCTCAGCAGCAAGACAAGTTTAACTTCAAATGCTTTATAGAGTATGTGTATCCACCAAACAGAGCATGACAGCATGAATTATGATATTTTAAAATATTAATTTTTGGATGCCAAATTTATGTTTAAAATTGACCTTATTTTATTTCAGTTGTACATTTAATGACACTAATGATATTTTAATATTTGGTGAAGTAACTTTTTTTTTTCCAGCTGATTAATTGTAAAAATAATCAACAGATGTAATTACACGACCATTTAAAAGTTTGGGCTTTTTTTTTAAAGAAGTCTCTTATGTTGATCAAGGCAATATTTATTTGTTTAAAAATAAAAATAAGATAAAACTAATACTATGGAATTTTATTACAATTTAAAATAACTGCTTTCTATTTAAATGTATTTTAAAATTTGTAATTTATTCCTGTAATGGCAAAGCTAAATTTTCATCAGTCATTACTGCAGTCTTCAGTGTCACATGATCTTTCAGAAATCATTCTAATATGTTGATTTTCTGCTTGAGTAACATTTCTTATTATTATCAATGCTGAAAACAGTTGTGCTGCTTTACTACTTTGTGGAAACTGATACATTTATTTTTTCAGGACTCTTTGTTGATAAGAAAGTTAAAAAAACAGCATTTATTTGAAATGGAAATCTGTTGTAACAATATAATGTCATTTTTGATCAATTTAATGCACACATTTTAGGAAAGAATAATTCCCATCACTCAGTTTCATGCTGTTTCTGTATTTCTGATTTTCTCAGAAAGTGACCCATGACATGGACATGTGCTATGGGATGATGGGAAGTCTGTTCCGCAGCGGTTCTCGTCAGACTCTCTTTGCCTCTCAAGTGATGCGTTACGCTGACCTGTACGCTGCGTCCTTCATCAATCTCCTGTACTACCCTTTCAGCTACCTGTTCAGAGCCGCCCACGTCCTGGTAAACTCAACAAAGTTGATACACAGTTTATACACTGATCATAAAACTCAGGATACCTCAGTAACCTGTTTTTGTCTGTCGTTTACATTTAGATGCCTCACGAGTCCACCGTGGAGCACACTCACGTGGACATCAATGACATGGAGTCGCCCATGGCCACACGCAACCGCCGCTCCATCGACTTCAGAGACCATGAGTGCAAGAGACACCAGCTGACCCGCTCCATAAGCGAGATCAATCCTCCACACCTCTTCCCCCAGACGCCACAGGAGATCACACACTGCCACGATGAGGATGACGATGAGGAGGAAGAGGAAGAGGAGGAAGAATAAGCCGTTAACTGGATTTGGGTTCTTAGAGATGTGTCTGCGGTTTAAATAAGTATAATCATTGCATTCACACTCAGCCATATATTTTATAGAGATATAAGAGAGGAGGTGTATTTCTTGCAAAGTGTGTTAAGTATTTTAGAGTTTAAGGTCTGATGAGAATATGAAGCTAAAACTGGGTTTTGATAGTTCTAGCTTATTTTTGAATGAGGTCTACCTCACTTTAAAACATGGAAATGGTAACAGGGAGAAAAGATCCCTGTTTAAACTGAATTACAGTATCAGTTATTTGCATGATATTGGGGGAACAAATAACAGTTACTAGGTACGTCATTGACTTAAGCTTGAGGAAAATGCATGAATATGTATTTTGTGGCTCCATGAACTATTAAATTGCCTTCAAAAATTGGATAAGATCCATGTAGCATGCTGGGAAATGTTACACCAACAATGCAGCTTGCTCGGTATCTGTCTGACTGCCTGTTAAGGGCTGTAACATTGCCATCTTTTCAAAACTGGTGTATGCAAATTGCTGTCATATTATTGGGTGAAAAATGGAACACATGCAACTGTTGCCATTTTATGCAGAGTGAGATGCAGGGTTTCAGGTTACTAGCTACTGAAGTGTAGTAACGGTTTGGGGGATGACGGCAACTCTGAAATCTCCCTCTATTTGATATGCACTCGCCATGATCACTGTGTTAATGTTAGACCTTGAATCTAGAGCTCATTATTTACTATTTTTATATCCACTGATATAAAAGTTAATTCAGCCAGATATATTGAAAACAAATCATTTTGTTTGAAATAACTTTGTTTGATATTAGCGTAACGGTTATTTTTGGCAGTTGGCTGTGATTTAAGATTGAGAGCTGGTCTGAATGTTTGACACAAAGCCTTGTGGGTGACTGGACCAAAAGGAAGCTTGTCCATGAATCACGCTCTGTCGTAATGAACATTTGTAATTCAGTCCAGATCCTGAAACTTTGTTTTTGAATGACATGGTGCTCTGCTTAGCATCAGAATGGTTTTGTCTTTTGTTATTGTTTTAAATCAAAAAGGGAATTTTTAATGGGTCCATGTTGCTTTGGAATACCATAGCATGTGCACTCATATGTACCGTATTGGTTTATTTTGAACAGTATTGTTGATTTTGGGCCGGAGTTCAATCAAAGTCATCTTGCCAATGTAATATGTGAAGGGACGCGTTCATAAACAAAGACTGTTATTAGTATCCTTCATTTAAATTCACAGATGCTGTCGAAGATTATTGATTTTGTGACTGTATTGTGTGATAGTGATATATTTGAGTTTGCTTTAACCTCATCAAACATCCCTCTATGTTTATTTTTAGGCTTTTTCATTCAGGATATATATCTGCTGTGTAGGGGGGTGTGGAATGTTTGTGATTCATCTGTACTTTTTATTGTTTGAAATCTCTGGATTTGTTTGATTTTGTTTGAGCCCAAGGCCTGTGAGTCCCTTTTAAAATGGTGTCCTTTTACTATTTTTTCATCAACATGTTTTGCAGGATTTATTATGTTTGTATTAAGTTTATGTTGTGCGTTACTGTAACTAACTGTTATGACAGACAGTGTGGGAGGATTAGATCTTACTGTAGTTTTAATGGAGAAATAAATCAGAATGCTTTCAAATCAGAAATATTTCTGTTTTAACATTTTTATTTTTTGCATTGTTTGCTACAACAGGATTGGTTTTCAGTGCTTTGGCTTGTTGCGTATGAAGAAATAAAGTTCCTGTCATGCAGCACCCCCTCGTGGTCATTCAGCAATAGCTGTTTTTGCATCTTCAAAAACCATGGAGAAGTTGTACTCACTAGCCTTTGTATTTTTCTTAAAACCTGGGAACTTTAAGGGGCCAGTGGTGTCTTGGTTTTGATCTGGATTAAATCCTCAGTTTGTGTTGTCCAAAACCATTTAGTAAGATTAGGATACTTTTGATATAAAAAAATCAGGATTATACTGATCTCAGCAAAAGGTTAGATTTCAGGAACAAACATGTAATAAAATTTTAAAACTGATTAAAAAATATATAACATTTAATACACAATTACAGTATATTACGGACATTAGGCTACCTCTTAAGCTTTTCAGTATTTTACAGTGAAGTAAAAAAAAAAAAAGAAATCTTGGTGCCATAAAATAATCCCCAAACAAATGTCAATATCAAACAAAAATGTTAGTGTTTTTCTTTTTTAATTGTTTGTAAACAATGATTGTAAACATTTTTCCATCACCATATCCCTTTAGGGGCTCCATAGAGCACTAGTAATCCAGATATGGTCACCTGAAAAGTGTGTATCTGGATCATTGTAATCCAATCCAATAATTCTTTGAAAAACCAGCAGAAAAGTAAGATGTATTACCTGATCCTGGCCCTAGAGAGCATGGCACTAGCAATGCTAAGATCATGGGTTCGATTGCCAGCAAACTGAACATGCATGAACTAAAAAATTACGCCTGTGATTCTTCTGATAAAAGCATCTGCCAAATACATGTAAATACCCTCAAATGTTGTAAGCGCATTTCACTACATCAAACTGTTGACACTTTGCAGGCATTTTCATTACCCTACATGAGAAAGAAAAAAAAAGTCACCAAAACTAACCAGTATTTCCAATAACACAAAAAACTAAATGGGTCAAATTGACCCCCATGTTGCCCAACATAATTTAAGGGCTGTTAATTGCTTCAAAACAGTTCAAGCCAATTAAAATCTATTAATTTTCTGTTTTAAAAAATATTAGTCAATATCATAAGTAAAATATTGTGTAAAAAGTGTTAATATATTTGCAGCAATTTTCTGGTTGATTTATTTGCTATGTTTAAATTGCATTCTATATTATACACCTCAACCAGCATCACCATCTGATCAAACTTATTAGAAAAATTTAAATGAATGAATCAAAATACAGGCAACCATAAAGCATAAAGTTGTCAAACAGTTTTATTATAGCAATTTCCATCTGCATTTTTAATATATATATATATATATATATATATATATATATACACACACACGCACATATACATAAATAAGTATATTTAAATCTGACATAGCATTGTCTGGTTTATAGTATGTAAGCATACAATAGTACTCTCTGATTTATGACTGTACAGTATCTCTATACACATTCAAGACTGAAAATAGCAGCAGTGTATGGCAGACTCAAACCGCACGTTAGAGCACCACATTTTTGAAGACGTTTCCTCTTTTCTAAGGCAGGCGAGCCAACGTGAAAACACTGATCTGATCTGTAGGACATCACCGAATGCTTTAAGTGAAATGAAAGGGCGTTCCTCTTTAACACTGTGAAAAAACTGGAATAAGCAGTCAAAGTAACAGAAGAACAGGAATACTGACCATAGCCTTTGTTAGTGTTCAACAATCACTAGTTCACATCTCAAGCCCCTTAACAGTAGCTATGTTAATCTAACAGACTTACTCTACCTCTCAGTCTCATATTAAATTCTGCTAGTTTACTTTCGGATATTTTGTCCTACCTGTGAGCACATTAATTGGTCATGATTGTCCCTGCATAGCTGTTGCACTATTGCACTGAGAGGTTGCTACATACACGCTTGAGACATGAATGTCCTGATATCCAGCGGCTTTACGCATCTGACAGAAGCGTCTCAGGAGGTTCTGATAAAAAAAACAAACAAACAAACAGTCAGCCAGAGATTGGTTCCCCTTTGCATCAAGAGCGTTAATGTAATCTTGTCATGATAGAACCAAATAAATACATTAATGCTGAATTATTTTCCTTTTTCATCTGTTTTAAATTCAATCAATCAAGTACCTCTTACAATCCCATGACACTGAGTCCTACATGAATAGCTTTTCTACAAATAATACAAATAATAAGATAAACGAGCAACTGTGGAATCTGAAGACGAGATATAAGTCAAATACGGTGCAAGTTCCTGAAATCGTGTCTTTGAGGTCTTAAATGCAGCTAGCAACTATCTGAAGAAAGGTAGTTGACATATAAAATGTTTCTTTAAAAAAAATTAAGGAACTACATCGTTAATAAAGAGTGGTCCGACGTACATAAAAATGGAACCAGTCATGAGACGTATACTCTATTCACCTTAAAATAGGTGACGCTGTACCTCAGCACAATCAGGATTGACGTAAAAAATCTCTTTCTCTCTCTCTCTATATATATATATAGATGAAAAAGCCCTTCATATGTAAACACATTCGATTTCTTTGTACGGCAAACGCTGTACGTAGCACATCTGCGTGTGACGTGATTTAACCTGGGCAGAAGAAATCGCCGAAATCGGTGTTATTTGGCACAGTCCAGACAAACACCGTTTTGCCTGCTTATGCATGTCATGTCCAAGGCTGCTGTTTTTGTGACAAATTCTCTCAAAGGACCCACAGTTATGCCGCCTGTTTTATCCTGTCCATGCCAAATATCTTTGGTCGCGAGGCCTCTTCTGATAGGCTGAGATGTATCCTGGGTTTTCTTGGGGATATTGATCTCCATCGAGTGTTTACAAGCCTTCCGGTCGCTGATATCTCATCTGTGGCTGCATCTGCTCAGGCTTCCTGGGTCGAATGGAAGATTTTGGAGAGCTCCATGTCGGCCGGGCCCTCGGGGGCCTCCTTTGTTGACAGTAACCGAGCGCTGTCTAAAGGCACCGTTATTTCTTTGTCCTTCTGGTATCATGTCTGGTCAAGGTGTGGTGTGGGTCGTCACCTTGCTCCTCCGAAGTGAAAGTGTGTATTTCAAGTGTGTCCGTCCTCGATCGAATGAACGAGCGAGAATGATGTGGTTGTTCCTGACTGATCCGCTGCCTACAAAAGGTGTTAAGGTCATTAGTGCATGCATTGTGGGATATGCGGCCCTTCACATTGTAGTCTTTGCATACGTTCCCCTTTGAAATCGACCGTGATGAGAGGAAGTGAAGCTGCCCAGTGTACGAGAAGGCCTCTTGCTCAGTACGTGGAAAGGGAGAGGCTAACGGAGCCATCTCTCTTCACTGAGGGTGGTTAAATTGCCCCGTCGTTGTGACTGGTGTGGTTGGGTTTGTGTGCGTTGGTGGTCAAAAGAGTGGCAGACTCGTCCAGCGGTCCATCCTGATGCTCTGTGAAGGTCAGCTCAATCTTGGTGAACTCGCTGTCTGTGGACTGGGGTGTCTTGTCCATGCGAGATGCCATAAGGGCGTTCTGATATTGCTGGCGGGTCACCTGACAGAAGAAGAAAAATTAATGAGACATAATTATACTGGTCTATTTTAGACTTTTTGTAATGTGGTACTGCTAACATCTGTAATTAAATCCCATGCAGTTGTATTTTTTCATCGTTTTAAGTTGATTTGAATAGAAGCATCACGGAAATTCACACTGATATTTTCAGCTTTAGATTTTTTAATGCACTGAACTATATAGTCACTAAATTATGGCTGCAAGTTGTTTCAATGAAACTTTAGACTTTTTTATATTATTTAATGGGTTGTGTAAGTTAACATGTTAAATGAAAATATAAAATATGTGTAACTATTTTTTTAACACATCCACCAAATTTAATTGTTACTTTCAATCAGCTTTCTAAAGATAAAAATAGACAGATTAATCATTTTTGTTTTATTTTCATATAATTATTTGATTCTATTGGCAGTTCTAACTAAATCTGTTCCTAGGTTCTCATGACATATGTTCAGAAAACTTTCAGTGGTTAATACCAAGTAAATCATTTCCAGAAAATATTTTAATAATTTGCTTAGCTCTAGTACAGGGATTCCCTAACCAAACCCTTCTCACATCAAATATTTACTTGAATATAATATATTACAAAATTGCATGTTCACAGGTTCTCTGATATCAGTTAATTGTCACAAGATATACAAGTACACAAATACAATATTTCATCTTTTTAAGTGTTTTATATTGATTTGTAGGATCATCATATTTGGGCATCAAAAAGTTTCAAATCCTCTACACTAAATGATAACATACAAGCTGCATGACGCCATTAATTTGAATAGAGCTTCTGCTTAATGTGGAAATTTAATATGATTTTCAGTTTTAACATGACTGTGGTTAGACAGGAATTTACGAGTCAGACTGCAAGTTTCAGCAATTCCATGCATTTCAAATAAACCAGTTTGAGTTCAGAAGTGCAATATAAATTCTCAGCAGCGTTCAGACCTTGATGTAGAGCAGGTCAGAGGCGGCTCTCACAGAGTAGTCTGGCACGTAGACCTGCAGGAAGGAGTTGAGCTGGTTGTTGCTGCTGCCCAGCGTGGGAGTGACCACCTCCATCCGGTCACTCCTGTTCAGGGAGTCCGAGTGGTTGAGTCCGAACGGTCGTGGAGGTGACTTATTTTCTGTATAGAAAATAAAGGGTAACATGCAGGTCAGTGGTCAGCTGCTGGTGTTGCTGTGATGTAAACAAACCAAACAAAAGATTCTTGTCTGATGTTCCATTCATTTTTCCAGAAAGTGACATAATTGAGATTAGAACATCTTCTTAATAACTCACACGTAATACATGGTGAAGAGTTTTTAATCAAAATAAGATTAGGTTCTCCACTTCTTAAAGAAACAGTTCAAAGGGTGTCTGTGGGGAAGCAGTCCAACAGTCATTACACTGGAATGTATATAATCCCAGGGTCAGATGTCGAAACCGTGTGGATTTTTTAAATTTAGAAAAATATACACAACCAATATGCTTCATAAGAATTTTTTTTTTTTATTAAACAACAAATGGTTTGCACAGTAGCATTAAAAATGAAACTGTAATATTGTGAAATATTGTTAAATACATTAATATATTGTGAAATATTATTATACTTTGAAAGAACTTTTCTCTAATTTTATATATTTTAAAACAATTTATTCTTGTGACAACAAATTTTCAGCAGCCATTTCTCCAATCTTCAGTGTCACATGATCCTTTAGAAATCATTCTAATATGCTGATTTGGTGCTCAAGAAACATTTCTTGTTATTATAAATTTTGAAAACAGTTTATCAGTTCATTGGACCATTGCTTATAGGCTCCCATGACCATTATCAGACTACTGACAGTTACTTTGTAAAAGAAAATGAGGACCTTGAACAGGGAAAACTCTTAATGCACCATTCCAATCTTCAGATTCTAATGTGAAACAGAGGATGCAGGAAGGAATGAAAAGGGGTGAAGAAACGAGTGCAGTACCTGGAGATCCTGCCAACGATTCTGCCCTGCTCACCACAAAGGTTCGAGACAAGGAGAGTGGAACTGGAGAGCAAGAGGAAAATAAAGGGAAAAAAGGGAAAGACAAAAGGAAATTTTGAATTCCATCAAGAATCAAAAGAGTAATCAATTGCATAGTGTGCATCTACATAATGTAACTGATTAAAGAGAGTCGGAAGCATGTGTAATAAATCTGAGAGCAAACAACATCATGCATGATTTTGTAGAAAGAGTTGTATAAAATGAAGAAACCAACCATACAAAATAGTGTAAAAACTTCAGAGATGAGATTCTTTCTTTCATGACCAAATACCGTACATTTAATAAAATCATCAGATATTTTCATAAAAATCCTGACATTTAGGAGGAGATGTGCAAGAGGTAAGAAAATCCATCATTCAGACCTGGTGAAGAGGTTAAAGCCAGCACTCCATAATAAGAGAAAGCACCAGCTTCAAACTTCATTCCTTCCTTTCCAGCCTCAACCTCCACCTTCCCCTGTGGGCCAACAATCAAAAGAATTTGAGATAAAACTCAGTAAAGTGGTTGATTTCAATCCTGTGAAGCTCTCAATCCTTTGTGACTTTTCAATCAGAACTCATACCTGTAAGATGAGGATGAAGTAGTCCACAGGCTTGTTGCGGTGAAAGAGGTAGTGCTCTGACATTTTCTTGTTCTTGTCATCATATTTGAGCTCCTGGATGACATTAGGATGTTTCAGCAAGCGCAGAAGGATTTTCTCTGACATTTGAGCCGTATTGAATGACTCCAACTCTGGGGGAGAATAAAAAAAAAGAAAACTT
>JAUZSZ010000115.1:20055589-20066025 GCA_034780575.1 Labeobarbus marequensis | reverse complement strand
AAATTAAAGCTGACAGTCTGCAGTTAAAGCACATCTTGTTCGTTTCATTTGAAATCCATTGTGGTGGTGTATAGAGCTAAAAATGTTAGAATTGTGTCGATGTCCCAATATTTATGTACCTGACTGTATGTGGTATAATGAGAGGTATATCCCATCAAAACTTGTTGCCACAGCACAAGAAAGTCAAGCCATTTCATGGGTTTTAAAAAACTAGTCAGCTAGTTAGCAGTCAGCATCAAGCTTCTCTGTATCTTACAACCTCTTAGGTTAAAGAGTGAATATGTGCCATGTTTGTTTAAATGCTGTGATGTTTAATATGAATTGTATTAGTTGTAAGCCATCAATTTTTCAATTTTCCTTAGCAGTGTTTCAGAGCTGTGGAGTTCTTCATCAGGGACAAGTATGAGAGAAAGAAGTACTACGATAAAAACGCTGTTAATGGAGGAATTGTGAGTATCAGCATTCACTCATCCACTGTTGCTATTAAGCATTATTTTGTGTCTGTCTGTCTGTCTATCTATATATCTATCTAGCTGTCTGTCTATCTATCTGTCATCTATCTACACATGTCATTTTTATCTATTTGATTATTTTATCTATTTAGTTATTCATGTGTGAATTCATATCACTTCCTACAGTTTAATGAATGAAGAAGCACATAATCTAAATAAGCAAACTCTCTGAAAGTGGCGTTTCTCTGAGGTATTGTACTGGACTGAAGTGAAGCAATCTGTGCGAACAAGATTGGAACTGATCTTGCAGATTTGGTTGCGGGTCCTTCATTTAGCAAAGTTGCAGTTTTGATTTTGTGACACATTGCAGCATATTGAATCATAACGTTGTATCGTGAGCCAGTTGGAAATACCCAGTTCTAGTGTTTACTGTCTGTCTTATGTGTGGTAGGGCTAATTTGTTGGGCAGTTGTTCTGATCACTGAGGCCTCAGATTCGCATTACACAGCCTGGTGGGTTACATCTGTGCTTTACGTATTGGAAATTGATTGACAGGAGCCAGCAGCCAATTAAAGCACTCTTACTTATGTTAAATGACTTTCTGTGACTTCCTCTCTGTTCTTTAATGTTTGTGTTGACCAAATGCCGCAAGGAATAGTAATTGACCATCCTTAGCGTGCCGTGCAGGTCTTAGTCTCCTGATAATGCTTGAGGAGCTTAAGCAGTCTAAACAAACAGCCTCCTTTTGGCCTTTTCTGATTCCATTGGATCAGGAGAGACTGAAACATGGTTGCACTGTGAAAGGTTTTCAATCAAACTCTGCAAGGCTGCCCTGTCCAATTACATTTCTCTCTCTGCTTAAGCCTACCCAAGCAGAGCTCTGCCTTTCTCTGACAGGCCTGCCTGAGCTGGCCAATTAAAGCCCCTGCCTGCAGAAGCAGACAGCCAATCAGATTTCAGCAGTGGTCAATGCAATGGTGGTCAGTCATTGACTGAGGAGTCACAAACCAGGCAAACATACAAGCAGCATTGGTCTGTGTCAGAGAAAGGAAAAGAAATAAGAAAGAAAAAAAAAGTTCATTGAATTAAAATACAGAACTAAAATGCAAAATAGTGGCGTGTTGTGCACCATACTGTAACACTGAGGCACTGCCTGAAGAAAGACTATGATTCCAGGTCGTCTTCATCCACTGACTCTGCCAACGGCTGTTATATGCAAATATATTATTATTAAATATAATATTAAATATAATATTATTAAAAACAACTCGTTATCAGTTTAAGGCATTTTGCTTTGTGTGTGGAGGGGGTCTGGATGAGAGAGAGAGATAGTGTATGAAGAAAAGGTTAGTGAGAACAGTTTGAAGTGAGGGACTGTTACTTGTGATGAATACAGAAGCAGATAATGATTTACAACCACTTTGTTTTGGCTCTGTGTGTGTTTAAAGTGTATTAATGTTTTAAAACCATGATTCTCAACTGGTTTCACTCAGTGTTTTTGTTAACTAAAGCTAATAAAAATTGTAACCGAAATTGAGCTGAAATAAAATTAAATATAAATATTAGGTAAAAAACACAAAATTAAAAAAAAATTAAATTAAAATGAGTAGTTGCCTTGACAATTAACTTACAAGCTTTATTAACATGAAACAGTTTTCTTTTCTGTGTATGCTTTGTTCATGTTTTTTGAGGATGAAGGCATGTCGCAGCATCTACCTCATTTGTTCAGGTTCTACAAAGGTCGCCGTGATTTTGCCAAGACAGACATGTTCCTGGATCAACCTCTTTTGTTGATCCTGGATCAGCATTACTGTCCAAAAATATAGACTTAACCCAATCCCAACCCCTAAACCTAACCTTACCTATAATTTGTTCCTAAAATGAGAGGGAAATGATAGCTGATTAACAAAGGTGTAGTTGGAGAAATCACATTCACCCCAACTACCGCCACCCACTGCTTCTTCTATGACCCTGCCATAACAGACCCCCCCCCCCTCCAATTATATTAGCCCCACTAATATAATGGCCTGGAAAACGCTGAGTTGTCATGCCGTTTTCTTCCAAATCGTTTACATTAAGCCTTTAATGCTATCAGCAGTTATGTTTAGTTAATTTATTACGTATGCTACTGTTTAAAAGTTTGGGGTCTGTAAAATTTTCAAATGTACTCATTCCTGTGATGACAAAGCTGAATATAAGCAGACATTACTCCAGTCTTTTGTGTCACATGATCCTTCAGAAATCATTCTAATATAAGCATAGGAATAATAGGAAGCTCTTTTACATTACAATTAACAACAGAGCCCAAAGTTAAATTTAATTACGATTCATTTTTAAATATAATAATCAAGTCAACAGTCAAAAAAAAAGTATGCAGACATGTAAATTGCACATAATGCTGTTTTTAAATTAAATTATAAAATTTCTATTTGTTATTGAAATAAATTCATTTATGCAGTGGCTATCAAAACTTATTTCATAACAGATTTATTTAAACATACATTAAATAATTAAGACATCACTAACAGGTAAACTAAAATATAAGGGCAATATGGTCTAATACTTCGCAAAATGCTCTTCTCTGCACTAACATTTCTTTAGCGAACTAATGAGCTGTGGACACTGATGATATGTCTGAGGTAAATGAAATGCTATGTGACAATTTGTTTACAGCTGTTTTATTGACATCTTTCCACACGGTTGAAACGCTGATTGAACGATTACATGAGGGATGAGATGTTCATTCATGTTTATTTCGTGTTAAAACTAGTAGTAAAGAGGAAGGGATTATTGCGCTCCACACTGCCATCAGAACTGAGCGATCTGTCACACCACATCAAAGACCATCATAACGGCATTTATTGTTTGAATTTCATTAAAAAAAAAAAAAATACATAATTTGAAAGATGAGACTTTGTTTCTTATCAAAAGTAACAATATATAAAACTGGAAGTTGCCAATTCCACTTGTGCATTGGTTAAAACAATACTCTATTTATACAAATGCATACCAATCTGAAAGACCTGTGCTGAAAATTTTAAGTATGAATGTGTACCCTTACACCCCTAGTTAAAATAATAATTATAATATAATAATATATAATAATAATAATAATAATAATAAATATAATAATTTGGTACTAGTATAATTTGCATTATTATCAATGTTGAAACAGTTTTAATATTTTTGTGAAAACTGTATTATATATTTTTTTTTCATGAAAAGTAAGTTCAAAAGAACTTTTTATTTGAAATAGAAATCTTTTGTAACATCGCTATTGATTTAATGCATCCTTAAAAATTTTACTGACCTCAAACTAACTTTTTTTCTTAGCTGTGGTACTGTGTTTGATCACTTTCTGGTGACACAACTTGCCACAGTGATGCCTTTTAACTCTAATCATGTGACATTGAGTCTAAGCCTAGAATGGAGGCATCTGATGGGCAGCTGGACCAAAAAAAAAAAGAAAAAAAAGAGAGAAAAGAACAGAAATCAGTAGTTGCCTTCTTCCAAAACAGGTGGAGAGAAATGCAATATTGCAGTCTTTCCTTGCTTCAATTACTAAAACAAGCTCAAGAGAGTCTAACTGGCCCTCCCTCTCTTTCCTACTCCTTGTCTTCCTGTCTCGTGGCAGTAATGAAAGTTCTGTGTGTTCTTCTGTGGCAGTAGATGGGGAATAAATGTGTCTTATTGAAAGCCTTATCGCCAGTCAGTGCGCTCAAGTCATGTTCCCTCCCTGCTGATTCACACCATTTAAATGATTGTGTGTGTGTGAAGCCAACAGAGAAGCGGAACCTCAGAAAATAAATGTTCCAGGATATTAAGCGTCCTGCACTTCCTTGTTTTGTTTTGATGTTTTCAAAACATGCTTTTCCCATTTCCAATATTTTATTTTTTTTTTGCATGCTTTTTTTCATTATTTTAATCAAAGTGTTTCCAAACCATGGAAAATGTGCAAAATGAAGGATCTCAGCGGACCGTTTTTAATATCAAGAACGGAATATATAAAAGACGAAGGGAATTTGAACATCACAGACTGAGCTCAGCTATGGTAAATGTAACTTGATTATTTTTTTTTTAGAAACTGTCTGTTTCTCTACATCACAGAACTGTCTGTATGAGTGTGAATGTGTGAATGAGATATCGGAGCGTAACTAATTATAACTTCAGCCTTCCACAGCCAGCAATTGGCCAATTCTCATACTTCTCACTGTCTCTTTTCACACTGCAGTCATCTAAGCCTCATTCAGCCCCAAGTGACCTGGCCCGCTTGGCCGTTTGCACTGCATTATGGGGCATTTAGCAGTCTGCTCCTCCTATTACTTCTCAGCTAGAAAGCCGGAGACCTTTGGACCTCACGCTGATGCTGTTACTTCTTTGAGAGGATGGGAGTCTTCATGCCTTCGGCTGCATTAAGATGGAGATCGGTTCTCCCTTCACACTCCAGTCTGATTGCTGTCTCTGCTTATTGACCGCCTCTCTTCATCTCCTCCTGCTTCCTGTTCTGGACTTATTTCCCCAGACGGGCTCGGTGGTATTAAAGGGATTGGGGGGAAAGAGGAGGAGTATTGCGTGGTATTATTTAATGGCTCTCTAATGAATATGGGCCCATGCTGCTGTGGAGCATAGTGCTGATGCTAACCCAATAAAAGCAGATTATGAGGGGGATCCATCAGCAGGTAATGAACCGGTCCGGACAGTTCTGTGCTAACTCGAGCTGTAATGGACCTACTTGTTCAGCTTGGGCCCTGTGGACACATGCTGCTGACAGCACTACTTCCATACTGGGACAAAAGGAAAGTCATCTGTCCTCTTGTCCCTTTCTCTTCTTGAAAACTCCCTTGCCACCGTCACCTGCTTCAGAGGAATATTCCGGGTTTAATACAAGTTAAGCTCAACCGACAGTATTTGCGGCTTATGTTGAATACCAGAAAAATAAAAAGGGAGGTTACTGTGAGGCACCTACAGTGGTAGTTTTTAGTTTTATGGCAGAAATGTGAAGCTTTTAGTTTTATTAAAACACTGGCATTAATTTTTATGTTAAACGTATTATTTTATCTGTTAAGCTGTTTAAATCAACATTATTACAAATGTTCTAGGGTTTATGTCACATTGTGAAATTTGATATAACATTTCATAGGCCATGATATCATGTTTACATCATGTGGCTGTTCTTGAAAAACTGACAATTTTAATGTTTAAAGATTGGCCCCGTTCCCTTTCAATATCAGTGCCTCACTGTAACCCAGAATAGAATTTAGAATTATTAGAATAAATGCATTCCAAATGATATTATGTTTGTATTATTTCTGCTATATTTTTAAAAACAGACAGGGAGGAAATAAAACCATAAAACCTAAAGGTGAAGTAATGGAGTCAGACCTGGAGTTTTGTGTTCCTGTCTGTTAGCTTTGAAACTGTCAGTAGTAGAGCTGCTACTAATTTCTAATCTATCAATAACTATTTTGATTTAGTCAATTAATCTAACAATTATATTTTGACAGCTGAATCTATCAGTTATTTTCTGATTAGGTGATTAATCCTTTGGTTAACTTAACAAATAATAACCATAACTTCTGCCATTAAATTGTCAATGTTTTATTTAAACTGTTTATCATAAAAATATTTAAAAATAAAAAATTCCCAATATAGACAAGAAAGTGTCAAGAAGAAGGAATGACAAGGTCAAGTCAAAATTCATTTTTGTTATCAACATTATGCCGCAAATGCTGTCAGTTGAGCTTAACTTGCATTGAACCCTGTGTATATTGCTTTTGGTTGCTCACCCATGCTGTTTTTTTACTGTATTCCTCCATGCCCTCCTCCATGCCCTCCCTTCTTCTCTTTCCTGCCCCAAGAAAAAGAGGCTTTGTGGGACTCTGTGAAGGGGCAGAGCCGTTTATCTGCCCCAGAACCAGTAAAGTCTGCCTAAAAAAAACTGCCCCAGCTAATGAAAGGGGCACAGTGAGGGGAAAGGGAAAAGGAAGAAGACGACAAAAAGAAAGTGAGGGTCAAGGTTGTGACTTTATCTGTATCATCCATTGCATAGTAGATATAACAGGTGCCTTTGAATTACTGGAAAACACTTTTTTTTGGTCGCTGTATTCAGAAAATGTAAAAGAGTGATGAAATAACTGTTCTTTTTAACTTCACATTTACAGTGAAGAAGTTTTTATTTTGTCTTTAAGTATCACAGACCTGTACAGCTACATATTTGTTCCTAAGTGCACATGTCTGTCTCTGCAGTGTTTATTTGTTTATACATGTACATTGCAGGGAATAATATTCATGCTGAGAGCACATATGGAGTTTTTTTCCTCAGCCAATACAGTGTTTTGGTATTTCACACAACATTAATCAAAGGAAGTTTGTGCATAATTAGAGAGGAACTGTATTTTCAGCATTTGTCTTCAGCATTCCGTCTTCAGGATTGCACACTGAAGCTGCTGTTGCAATCGATATAACACTAAAGAGGACTCAAAACATGACTTAATTACGAGTCAAAAGGCAGCACTTGTTAGTTTGCAGCTCTCACACACCTTGTTGAACATAAGCTGCTATGCCTTTTTGTTCTTTTTGCTTTGATAACTAGACTGTGGCAATATGGGATTTTGAATGGGTTTCATATCCCTGTTCAAATCACAATAGTTTTTCAAAATAAAAAGGATTTTTTTTCATCACGGTTGTGCAGTTGCAAGCAGCAATTGAACCACTTTAGGAGTTTTGTCATTATCACAAACGATGCCCTTCTAACCTCCAACAGTACAATTCTTAATGAAATTGAAATAGAAATCCATACTATTGAATTTGGCTGAGCTTTTATATATGCATATGTAAACATATACATATGAGGAAGCTTTTCAAACATCACCATCTGATTGATGCAGTTATTTGCAGTGTCTACACTTGTGAGTTAATTCTATTGATTTGAGGCAGACTTGGCCATGCAGATTGACAAACTCTTGACTACAGATTCGGCAGATGGTCTCACTACTTATATCTTCTGGAACACCTGGAGAAGTCTGGGCTATTTTTACCCACCAAATGTGTCCTTGATGATAGATGTGACTGCTGATATTGCAACTAAACCAAGATACATGGGTCCTCTTCCTGATGTGTATGTTTTTGCAACCAATTATTGTCTTGTTCTACTGTTACAATATCTATGCATCCATTTAATAGGATATATTCACTTTGAGAAGTAGTTATTTCTAAAAATATATATATCTTGAATTAAGTTCTTACCCCTTTGGCAAGAAAATGTTTTGCTTTTTATGAATAATTTTACTGAGTTTTACATGAGAAAATAATGCCAATGGGCTAACAAAAATAAACTTAATTCTCAAGATATGCTCTCTGAAAACAAGTTTTAATATCTCAAGCAATTTTGCTTCACAAGTGGATTTGTTTTAACAATGTTTAAATATTTTTTTACTGAAAAACCGGCAGAAATACTGATTAATAAAGTTGTGATTTTTGCAGTGTTCAGATGTATGTAAATGTATCAGTATATAAATGTTGCTTTTCCCAGTTTCCCACAGGTTGAATAATTATTACTGTATAGTGATCACTGCAGCCTATTAATTCTGATTTCTCTTCTTCCGCTTTTTTCCTCCGAACCCCCTCTTTCTCTTTCTCATTCTATTTCAATTTCTCTTTTACCCTCTCGTCCTCTCTCTCTCTCTCTCTCTCTCTCTCTCTCTCTCCCCCTCTCTCCCTCTCTCCTCTGCCCCTGCAGAAGTCCTCTGATGCTGCTTTGCCCTCAGTATCATCACCTTCTTTGCAAGCAGCTGAGAAAAGCAAACTGGAGGTACTGTAGCACTGTGGTTCTCTGTGCTGTGCGGGTCACTGATCTTGGTGCTGTGCTGTGCTTGTGCTGTACATTCTCTTGGCTGCATCCCAATTTGTATACTTTCCATCCTAAAAGTATGCTAGTTTAGAATGATTGCATTTCAGATAATATTAAAAAATATGCCATACATTTGCATCCATAAAAATTAAACTTGAAATAACAAATTTTTAAAACTTAATGCAATCAAAATTAGGGTTATGTGGCCTTTATTCCCTGTTTAGCTACTGTTTAACTTTAATCAGGAAAAAAAACAAACCAAAAAAATATTGAAATTGTACTTAAACCTATTAGCAATTAAAAAAAAAAGCTTTAATATGCACAGTCAGGATGCAATTTTATGAGGTGGTAGTTTATCACAGTACTGTTGTACTGTCCTACTACATACACCAAATGCACTTTCACATCACTAACATAGTAGTATGCAAATTGGGACAGACCTCTGTGTGCTGTTAATCAATCACTGAATCAATATTCTATGATATAATGTGTTATGCAATCCCTGCACCGGCACAAATGACCATGCGGCTGAAGCTAGGTTCATGCTGGTTAGTGCTAGACAAGCACATTTTAGCTGGTCACATTGGACAACTGGGATATTTGGTCAAGTCTGGTGGGGGCAAACAACTATTATTATTATTAGTCGTAGTAGCAACGTGTGTGTGTATATGTATGGCCCGAGGAGAACTGCAACCCAACCCCCCCGACTGAGCCTGGTTTCTCTCAACGTTTTTTCTCCATTCTGTCACCGATGGAGTTTTGGTTCCTTGCCGCTGTCGGACACTTATTTTCCAGCGATATCGTCTACATGATTGCACAGATACTATTTAAACTGAACTGAGCTGGATGACGAATCACTGAATTCAATAATGAATTGCCTTTAACTGAAAATTGATTGTTTAATCTTGTCATTTTACATTATTGACACTATTTTCCTATTCTGATATTGGATATTCTGATAGTTGCTTTGACACAATCTGTATTGTTAAAAGTGCTATATAAATAAAGTTCACTTGATTTCACTATATATATATATATATATATATAAAAACGCATACATACTTGAATTAAAAAAAATATATAAAATATATTTTATAATATATAAAATAAAGTCATATATATGTTTTAATTTTCTGCATAATCTATTTGTAAAATGAAGTGTGTAAAATGGATGTAACCGCACCAGTCAGAGCTGTCTGGCTATTGACAGTTTTGGCAACAGATTATTAAACCGCCTGTAAGAATGTAAATTTAAAACAAACAAAGAGCAAGGAGAGAGAACCTACTGATGGGTTCACATTCATTGTTGAAAAGTGTTGTGGTTGTATTTGAGTGCATGTGTGGAGTCTGTTGCCTCTGTGCTCTGCTGTAGAAAAGAATCGATAGCACAGCTCTGTCAGCATGCAGAGTGGAAATAGAATAATCAATGTTCCCATAAAGAGCTCCAAACGGCCAAATCCGCACCTCTCCTCCAGGCCTGTTCTCCATTTGTTCCGTCTGCTGGTAATCATAGTGCCAGTCAGACACCCCACCACCACTGCAGAAAACACACTCTGATCTCTCACTCTCACACCTGAACCGGCCTCTCGCTCAGCATTTTTGCTGTAGCAATTGATTCGCGCTGAGAGAAAAGGAGAATTGATTGCTCGATATCAAGGCCAATCCTTTATGATGCATTTGTCTGGCTTTGCCATAGTGATGGGAGTTTTAAATGGTGCACTGTTAAAGGGCACCTATCATGCCCCTTTTTACAAGATGTAATATTGGTTTGGGTGTCCCCAGAATGTGTGTGAAGTTTCAGCTCAAAATACCCCACAGATCATTTAATATAACATCTGGAAAATGTCATTTTTGAGGTGTGTCTAAAAAAAGAGATGTTTTGGTGTGTATCACTTGAAATGCAAATGAGCTGCATATTCCCGTAGCCAGCTATGAGGTCACCGAGGTCTGAACCTTGTTAAATTTTTCATGTTCAAAAATAAAATTTGTTCTCTGAATGACTAATTTGCTGTTTAAAACTCCTCATATGAATGACTGCATGTATAATTAAGTTTAGACAGTTTGCAAGATTGTTTATCGTTCATCGTCTGTGGTTTGAAAATGATCGCTGCGAGATGCTGCAGGAGTGAATGAGT
>JAUZSZ010000115.1:19851006-19863303 GCA_034780575.1 Labeobarbus marequensis | reverse complement strand
GCCTTTGTTAAAGCAAGAGTCTTCATGCATATCTTATGCTATGTTATTTCCTTTATCCTCTTTGAAAACAAAATAACAGTGAAATTTCCAGACATGAAAACGTTTTTCCCATCAGGAAACATCGTGATTAATTAACTGTAGCAGCGTCTCACCCCACATTTGAGGAGAGTAATTGTAGATGGGTGTTATTTGTGCACGCACCAGCAGGTGCTCACGTGAGTCAACGTGTCAACAGAACCAGGAACTATGATGAAGCAGCGCTAAATATAGCGTTATAATGTCAAGATATGTATTTAATTTTAAATGAAACAAATGTAATCCTGAGAGTATTACCACTTTTTACAAAATGTAACTGTAATCTGAATACTTCGTTTTTTGATGTAACTGTAATGGATTATAGTTACTAGATTTTTGTATCCTTATTACGTAACGCCGTTACATGTATCCCGTTACTCTCCTGGTCTTGACACATTGTCCTCCACTGGCTCATGCCAACCCACCCAGCTACAATGCTGACACATGAGGGACACAAAATCTGCTGATTTTTAAATCACCTTTGTGCACTGCTGAGGTTATATTTGAATGGCTGTTTCACTGATGCATAACTCAAAGTAATGTACTGTGACACAGATGTGACAATGAGATAAGACGGAACTGCTGGCCTACATATTCTTACTGTTCAGTTCAAAGACTAAAGGGCTGTTCACATCAAGGACAATAACTATAATGATTATTATAACTATGAAGTTTTATAAATCATCCTAATTCTGTGAGAATAGGTAAGTCCACATCACAACTATAACAATAATGGCATAGTGGAACAATACCATTTTTTCCAGCTAATGTATGCTAAAAACATTGATAGCCAATCAGAATCCATCTGATGCACACATTTAAAGCAGCAGATGACAAAACTGCAGTGTGCACTTATAATAAATAGAACATTACAGAACATTCATTGGTGTGTGCGCTAATATTGTTATTGGTATTGTTATCATTCTTGGTGCAAACAGGCCTTAAATGTGAAGGCCCATATGACAAAACTTCTTTTTTTAATTGAATTAAAAATTTCTGAATTAATGAATTGCTTTGGATAAAAGTGTCTTCCAAAGTAGCCCAACTATTTTCTTATTTTTAAGAAGTTTAATCTAACAATTATTAATTTCCTTTTATTTGTAACCTATTACATATGTTCTGTTATACTAACAGATAAAAAGTGGCTGGCAAAGGTGCCTTCCAAAAAAGCTGATATTATTCCACTTGACTTCTCCACTTCATGACAGCTGGAGCGCCATATTTAATTTTTTGACAGGAACGAAAACGTGGTTGTAAGGATTACAAGTACAGTGTGTTCAGTGGATTAGTACTGTAGTTTAATAACATGCCAACAGTTCTGCTGACAAAAACATCTTCCAAATTAACTTTCAGTGGACAAAAACTCCATATTGTGAATTTTGAAAATTACGTTCCCTCATAGCATCCCCGTATTATCAAATATACGTGTCTGTAGTAGCTACAGAACATCAAATACGGCGTCTGCCCTGACTATGGAAGCTGCTGATTTTACCTGAACAGAGCAGCGGTTTTTCGCCCACTGTCAACTCTCTGAGCGGGTTTCTCTCAGTGCTGAGCAGGAAATAGAAAACGCGGACTGGAGTACAAGGCGGGTGATTACAGAACGTGTTGAGGTAGAGGGGAAATGTCTGTCACTCCGCTCCACTCAGACAATGAGCTCCAGACCGGCTTTTACTGTGAGTTGCTCGGTGATTTGGCGGAGAACACATATACTTCCAAACTGGCCCATAATAATTATTTATCACTGTATCTTAATTATTGTACCACTTACAATCTGTCTGTAGTAGCTATAGAACATCAGTAGGGGTGAATACCTGCGGCCTCGTGCTTATTATGGCCCAATCACATAAATAAAATCGGTTAAGTGTACATTCAGTATCTTACTTTTCTTTTCTTTTCTTTTCTCTTTTTTTCCACAACGGAGCCACTTCCTGGACACAGCTGTGCCGACCTGGACTGCCTCCTTTACTGTGCAGTTTTCTTTTTGAAATAAATCTACAATACAAACTCTTAATGCAGCATATGAATTGACAACTCACCTAAGTTACAGTCAGAATTTCTGTATTTCTAAGAAGATCCGTCTGATGAACTTTCTTTTGCAGAACTTGAACTTTCTTCTCCGCAGATGCTCGTGACTTTTCCTCCAGCGCAGTGCCTTGTGAGAAAATGTATAAATGTCCAGAAAGGATGTCATCTCCATTTCGACTGATCCTTGCCGTGTTCTCCGTCTTCTAAATAACTTTATCATATCACGACAACCCGTCCTCACGTGATTTAAAGTTATTGGTCAAAGCAAACAAGCGCAGTGTATTTGTATACGCTGTGCCACAAATGCGTAATTACGTAATTATCTCACGCGACGCGACAAAAATAGAAAGCGACCGTTACAATCAACTAATATTATAATGATTTTCTTGAAGTTATGTAACGTCGCGTCGCTCTTTTGCAATGTAGACACGGTGTTAAGAGTCTATTATAAAACTTTGTAAGATGGCAACTGTAAGAAAGGGGGCTACTTGACTCCGCCGTCGTCCGAGCGCGCTGTAAAGCTGTCACCCACTCCGGGCAATCTGTCACTGCTGACTTTTTCTATGCGGATTCCTGCGTTTAGGCCCGCCCCTTTTCTGTCATCGCCGTCGAGTGCTGACCAATCAGCAGGCGAAGCGCTCGTATCCATGATGGTGCTAGCGTTTATATTCACTGAACGACCCTTTGACCGCTGTGCTTTTATATTTGAATATTTTAAACATGTGTGTTGTATTATGATTACTTTCACACAGTTTAATAGTAATAATAAAACATTTTCTTTGCATTTCACCTCTGCTCTAGCTTGTTTCCGAGTTTAGCTTTTTAATAAATAAACCTGACATTTCACTAAGAATATTGTTGGCTATGTTTCTCTATTGTAAGTCACTTTAGATAAAAGTATCTGCTAAATATCTAAATGCGAAATATAAATTTAAAATGAATGCACTGCAGCTGATTTAGTACCAATTCTAATGTTTAGATAATTTCGTATATAGATTTGTTTAGATAATATTCCTAAATCTGTTGTTTGCTTAGTATATTGTATTGTAAATATATTCACTCCAAAATAAATGCAGTTCAATTAAATAACTAAAATGCAAAACAGTGAAAAGAGGATCCCTGCAACTATTGAGGTAAAGTGATTATAAAGTGGTGTAAAAATTGTGGCATCAATGCACCATCTTTATCTAAATGTAACATGGCACAATGCCACATGAAGGTTACTGACCTTAAGGTAAATACTAATATTTTTTTTTACACTATTTTAATGTGAAATTCTACTTTAAACATGTTTTAAGTAAATTTGAAAGTGTATTATTTGATATATACCTAATTAATGTACTTTTTTGTTTTTTTATTATTATTATTATTTATATTCTTGCACACTTAAGGGTTAAATAAGACCCAAAAGGACAGAGAGGTCATGACTTGTCGGTTGTGTCTTTGAGAGGACAAAAGCTGATGCTGTTTTGCATGCTCCCGTGTGGAATATTTTGAACACAAACTGACCGCCGAGGGCAGAAAAACTGTTTTTTGGGTTGTTGATCATTATAAAGACAATTCACAGTTGGAACTTGCAAGCTGGCCTGTGTGTTGACACAATAAGCAGAAGCTTGTGTACTTAAACTGTCATGAGGGTCAGGGCATTAAGATTTGAAGGCCATGTCACCTCACTATACTGTAGATGAAAACAACAGAACCAACGTAATCAGTATCCGTTCATTTAAAATAGCACATAAGTGACCCACAACAACAAAAGTTTATTTTCTGCACAATTTCACCTTCCACCAGAAGTTCAGCCATCATAATCGATCTAAATGATGTGATGACCCCAACAGAATTAAAACGTTACAAAGTTTCTTCTGACACAAGTGTTCTCACAGAATATAGACCATTATAAAACTGCTGCATTGTTTGTTCAAATGTCAGCATGATCTATTGGTTAAAAATAATTTGTGCTGATTTAATAAGCTGCTTTCTCTTTCAGTCTATAGAAGGAAATGATACGCTGAACTACTTCAGGAATGAATCATGATTTCTGTTCTTCAAAATCACTTATAAAACCAGTCTGGTAAGTCTGCCAAGATATTCTGACTTGAGGTTCAAGGGTGCCATTTACAGTATGTGTAAAGCATTTTTATCTCTAATGCTGTGGTATTCTACTCACGGTCATATGCAAAGCTGCAAAATATGTATAACATTCACCTTACAGTTTTGTAATTATTATTAAAGGGATAGTTCATCCAAAAATGAAAATTCTGTCAACATCTACTCACACAAAAGAAGATATTTTGAAGATATATTCAAACTATGGAAGTCTATGGCTAAAATCAACTGTTTAGTTACCAACATTCTTCAAACTATCTTCTTTTTTGCTCAACTTACTCAACTTGGGGGGTGAGTAAGTGATGACAGGATTAGCACTTTGGGGTGAACTACCCCTTTAAAATTGCACTGCACCTTACAACAAAATAAATTCACTTGATTCCAAAAACGTCCTTTTACCTCCATCTAGTGGAGAACATACAGTATTATCACGAAGTACAGTTGCACTGCCCTCAAAAAGGAGTGTTATTATAGTTATTTTGTCAATCAATCTATGTAAGACTTACATTGCTTTATGTAGAGATCAACTTCAAAATGCATAATTATGCTTAATCACTGTCATGATTAATGTATGTATTTATTTTAGACAAACATTGATTTGCATGTATGCATTTCCCTTTGTATTTAATACTGATTGTAAAAATTTAATCAGCAAAAAATGTGCCTGAGAGTGTATATACAAATATGGTCATTATATGTTCTCTTGTACAGGCTCAACAAAGTGTTCACCACGGTACAGCCCATAGTGGAGTTCGCCCTGCTGGGCAGCGGCCCATGACATCTGTAAACTGCTGAACCGAGCTGCCCAAGTCCCTTTTGGATCTACCACCACCACACCGCCAAGGCCATCCACCCGCTCCTTCATATATGTAAGAGCCAGGTCACTAGCTTCCTCTGGGGTTTTGCCTAGAGAATACAGAAGAACATACACTTGACTGAACCATACAAGTAAGTGATTTACTAAAACAAACAAACAAAAAAATACAGTGGACTAACAAAGTACATGGTAATATCTTTCCAGATCAATCTGCCAGATGTATGTGACCATGTAATGCATGATAAGAAAGCAAATAGTTCACCCTAAAAATGGTCATTTGCAAAACGTTTACTCACCTACAGGCCATCCAAAATGTAAATGAGTTTGTTTCTTCATCAGAACAGATTTAGCATTACCTGCTCACCAATGGAATGGGTGCCGTCAGAATGAGAGTTCAAACAGCTGATAAAAACATCACAATAATCCCCTATTAATCCATACAACTCCAGTCCATCAATTAATGTCTTGTGAAACAAAAAGCTGTGTTTGTAAGAAACAAATCTATCATAAAGGCATTTTGACTTGAAAGCATCACTTCTGGTCAAAATCCAAGTTCTTGAGTGGAAAAAGTCAAGCCCTTGTTGTCCTCTCACATCAAAATCCATAGACAAATTTGTTTAGAACTGCTTTTGCTTGTAAACGAGGCTTGATCTGTGCATATTTTTTCATATTAGAGGGCTTAATTATGGATTTGTTTATTACAAGCACACAGCTTTTTGCTTTACAAGTTGTTAACTGGTGGACTCAAGTTGTGCAGATTATTTGTAAATTATTGTGGTGTTTTTATCAGTTGTTTGAACTCTCATTCTGACGGCACCCATTCACTGCAGAGGATCCATTGGTGAGCATCTGATGTAATACTAAATTTCTCCAATTCTGTTCAATGAAGAAACAAATTCATCTACATCTTGGATGGCCTGAGGGTGAGTAAACCATCTCCAAATTTTCATTTTTGGTTGAACTATTGCTTTAAATTTTGTGGTTTGTAAGGATTGGATCTCAACAAATCTTATCAACACCCTGCCCATATCAACACACATATATCAGAGTTGACCTCTGCTGCTTCAGCAAAAACATTTCCCGTTGTGTTTCCACACACACAAGGCAAAAGCAGACACATAGATCACCTCAACAGAAAACAAAGGCTAACTTACAATATTGGTTATATGAAATGTCCCTTTGAAGATGTGCAGGCAAGTTAATCTTCACTGTACTGTTCAGACAGCTCTACACCTCTGACTTCCATGTGTCTACTCATTGCAAATGGTGCTGGAAGTGGTTTTATGTAACACACTGTATGAGGCTGACTCAAATTGTTTTTACTCAGACCCATGAAGTGAGCAATGTTTACCTTCACAGACTTGAGGTCAAGCAACTTAATGAGGCCCTAGATCTCCAGTTAATGTGTAGCTGCAGTAATTCAAGCTATTTATTCACTAAAATGCTGCCAGGAGTTGGTCGCACAGCTAATCTTGAACACATGTGAACCGTTCATATGAGCTCGTGTCAATATACTTGTTGCTTCTAAATCAGTATTACAGTTCAGATTGACTTATTGTCCATTGATTTATGACATTTATATATGCCATGCAGTAATAATAAAACTACCGAGTACAATTGCACAGTACACAAGAAGAGAGATATCAGTTGGTCATATGGTTAGATTAACTTTTCTTTATATAAAATGATAATTATGTCTAGTAAAATGTACCATAGGAAGGGCATTATCACAAAATAAACCCAGACAGGTTCATTTTGATCCCATCATGACGCAAAGCTCTTGCAATTGTGCTCAGTTATATATTATTAATCTACAGTTCCAGTTACTTTTTCTAGGAACTAGTTTTAATTTAACATTTTTAATTACATTCTAACATGTTTGTGGCTAATTTTAAGGTGTAATCCAAGTAATCCTAGTTGTCTCTTACAACTTCCTAGTTATTCTGAGCAATGTTTTCATTCCTTGCACACCATTTTTTATAGCATGTGTTTTTGTAGCATAGTACTATCATTTGTGATCAGTTTAATGTGTCCTTGCAGTTTAAAAGCATTATATTAAAAAAAATAATAATAATACAACTGATCAGAAGCTAGTATTACAAAGAATAAAACTCCTTATAAAAAAGTATATTATTGATTGTTAAAATAAATATTCTGTATAATAAATGTTAATTTTGTAATAAAAAAAATAATAAGAAAAAGACCTCAAAGCTTTGTTTATTATGCTAAATAAGTTGTACTGATCTTGTAACACATGCCTTGCTCCATGTGGAAGAGAATAAGTCTAGACAGCGTGACCTTCATAATGGCTTCCCCATGGCCTGTGGGTGAGACAGCCCCAATATTGTTATCTGCATAGCCCCCACATCCTGAGAATCAGAAGAAGAAACAAATCCAGAGTGAGATCTTTCCTATACACACACACTCACACTTAGCAAACCTGTTGCTCCAGAAAAATTTCCACCTGTTTGAGGCAAACCCTGATAATATTCACTGCATAAGGGAGAAAAAAGCAGCTGTCTTTTTACATTTTTGCTTATTTGCTTACATACTAAATCAGACAATACCAGCAGAGTCTATTCTCCTGTTTACCCAGCTATATTTCTATCATTAACTAGTGTGTATGTGTCATTCCTACAGGTTAAAATGTGTCCTGAGAGAATGTGGTGTGGTGTGCTGAGCTGGGGATTAGATCTGTGGTTTAAATATTAACTCTGCAGGCAACAAGCTCTCATGAGCAGCTGAAAATTACACACATTCTTGCATGTCCAAAGGTCAGAGTTCAATCCTTGTCATATCAGGTGCTTAGGTGTGCAATTTTTCAATGGTAAAATACTTTATTCTATTTCAGTTTAATACACAGAAACAGCTATACACAAAGACATTTGTAGTCAGATTCCTTGGAAAAGTTAACACTGGATTTCTGTGGTGCAAATCAAATCAAGGCCCCTAACATACATTGCAAAGCAGCAGGTTTGGATTTACCAACACATGGTGTGTCTCCCACACGACCCTCCATTTGATTTATCAATCCACCAGTGGATGTGGCACAAGCAATGTTTCCATCTTTGTCCACAGCTACTGCACCGACTGTTCCCATCTTGCCCCTAAAACACATGCATACAAAACAGCTTTACAAACAAACACAAACAAAATGTTTTAAATATTCTAGAAGCAAAGGAATAGTTCATCAGAAAGAAAGAAATCATTAAAAGTAGATAAACAGAGATACGCCTTGTTGTAATTTCTATACATTTAAATTGAATGCAAAGAATATGCTAAACTATTGATTTTCCTTTTACAGTCCTTTTTAAAAAAAAAATGAAGTATGCTTGATTGGTTAGCATAAAGAATATTTCATATGTAGTAAACAAAACTGGACACACCCCTTACTTTCATTATATACAATAATAATAATTAAACTGGACCCTTTACTTTCATTGTATATAATAATAATAAATAAAGAACAAAAAAAGAAAAATAGGTAACACTTTACAATAAGGTGTCATTTGTTAACATTAGTTAATGTACTGTATTAACTAACATGATCGAACAAAGAAACATACATTCATCACACAGTTTAATAATCTTTGTTAATGTTAGTTAATAAAAATACAGTTGTTCATTGTTAGGTCATGTTAATTCACAGTGCATTAACTAATGTTAACAAACACAAGTTGTGAACAATGCATTAGTAAATGCTAAAATTAATATTAAGACTAATAAATGCTGTAGAAGTATTGTTCATTCTTATTTCATGTTAACTAATGTAGTTAACTAATGTTAACTAATGAACCTTATTGTAAAGTGTTACTGAAAAATAAATAAAATAAAATTCTAAATTTTTAAAGTAACTGCAGCCTTGGTGAGCATAAGAGACTTCTTTCAAAAACAAAACAATTATTCCAAACTTTTGATAGGTAGTGTATATATAATCTTTTGTGTTTCACATAAGAAAGAAAGTCATAAAGGTCTTAAGTACTATCCCTTTAACTATTATTGCAACTCTTTCTTTTAAGCAGAAGTTCTAGACATTAGACATCTTATGCCAAAAACTTTATGTCAGCACTTTGTACCAGTTTTCATTACATAAAAGTTTTACATTTGGCATTCCACAGGGTTGGCATCTGGCTCCAGGTTCTTCTTCCAGCGCATCTTGGCATAGTCTGTGATCAATGACTCCTCAGGCACTTCCGGTACACCCATGCTTCTGGCAAACTTAGAGGCCCCTTCAGCTGTCAGACACAAGTGTTTGGTCTCCAAAGAAAGGACAGGCATTATTCACATTATTACTTTATTTTAAATACAAAGTTTTGTAAATTCATCTAAAGACTGCATTAAATGTATGCAAAAAGCATCTGATAGCATATAGCCTAGTATTCCCTAATTACTGTGTATCTAACACTTTTTGTTTTTAATTTTGGTAACTGTAGATTATTCAAAACTAAATCTCCCACGGCGGTTACATACAGTATTTGGGAACATGTTAGCATTTTACAATAATACCTTCTCCATGACAAGCCTGGCCAGTTGCACTGGGTTAGCAATTCTTCTGACGGCTGAAACAGCCCCACTATCTAGAGTCCTGCCGTCCATTACCATTGCATCCATCTCCACTTCCCCCTTCACATTTAGCACTGACCCCAGACCTATGACATATGGGCATAACCTGAGTTTTCTACTAACCTTGGATGTAGTATTAGGTATTAGGTGTTAAGAATGAGTATTACGAGTACCTGCGTTGAATCTCGGGTTGTTCTCCATCAGGGCCACTGCTTCAACCACAGCATCCATGGCACTTTCACCCTTCTGGAGGATGGCATACACAGTCCTGGCTGCCTCCTTTACACCGATAGTACAGAGTTCAGCTCTTTCTTCAGGAACATGACCAGCACCTGCATGCACCACCACTACAGGCAGCATAGCTGTCTACAAATACTTGATTGAGAATAATATTGAGACAAAAGTGAGAAAAAAAATCCTTGTTGTGTATTTAACTCTTACATAAAAGCAATATCACACTCGCAATCGTGCTGATGGTTTGAATAAACATTTTTTAACCTAATAATTTAAACCATATTATCACTTTGACCTAAAGATATCAAGCCAGATGCAAAACACGCATAATGTTATTCTTTACGATGCATAAAGGTAAATTATGTGCCCATTAGAAGACGCCATATACGTACACTCAGTATAAGTCAGTCGTTTTTAATGACTTCACTATCATAATAAATCTGTCAACAGGTCAGGTGCAATTAACAACATCAGCATACTAAACTGTCAGTAATTTACAATGGCATGTCAATTTGCGTTACTCGTTTAGTTTACAAGCTATAATCAGCGGAATCCCGTCATCAAATAATGTGAGTCACCCGGAAGAGGGGTAAAGATTAATCTCATTCAATTGATGACCAAATCTAAATGCGGCGTTTTTGTAATTCCGTGGACCTGCCCACATATGCATGAAATTAAAAATGATATTTAGCAAGAGTTCTCACCAGATTAACGACAGGAATTTGAAATTGCAGCGAGCAGAAGTGCATTAAAAGCGAAGGAACCTGTAAATGGTGTTAACAGGGACAACAAATAATAGGCTATGGCTGCGCCCGAAACCGCCTACTATATAGTATGGGAAATGCAGTAGGCGAGCGAATAAGTATGTCCGAAACCTCAGTATTCATAAAACAGTAGGCGAGAATTACCTGGGTGAAGTACTAATTCTCGCGAGATTCGGACGTGCGTCTACTTAAAGTGCGTCCGAGTATGCTTACTTCTCTACTATATAGTAGGGAAAAGCAGTAGGCGAGCGAAGAAGTATGTCTGAAACGTCATAAAAGTGTAGTCGAGAAGTTCCCGGATGTCCTACTGCTTCAGCCCAGATTGTTGTGTGCTCATCGATGGTTATTTTTCTATCCCAGAAGCCCACGGGAGATCAATACGTCATCATCGAACGTGATGGAGAACAGCGATGAGGACGTTTACAAATGTGAGTATTATAATTCAAAAACACGGTTATCTGTGTTAAAAGCGTATTTGTTGAGCTAATGTATAATAAACTGTTGATTTGCTTAAGGTGTAAAGACGCTAGACAGCAACGTAGTGTATTTGTGATTTGGCTGTAAAAACAGGTTTTATTATGTATAGCGAACAGGGGATCTCCCGGAGCACATGCACGTCTCAGACTGTATTTACATAAACATATACATCTTAAAACAATTACTAAATGTCTATTTAACATGAGACCGGAAAATATTTTAAAAGAATTGCAGATGAGCTCAAGTGTTTATCTGGTGAACAGTGACTGATGGAGGAGTGCTGCCATCAAAGGCTATCAGTGAGTATACTACTGAAATGAATAAAACATTTTTTAAATCTTAAGTTGTAGTTTATTTTAATTATTGTAATTTCAGACAGACTTATTACAGTGTTTTTCTGATTCTTGGTTGCTGTACATTTGATGCAGAGATTTTGTAGTGGAGCAGATGACAGCGGTATTTGTGGAAAAAAAAGGAAAACCTGAAACAAAAATATAAAGTAAGAAATCATTTTCTAACTTCTAATACAGAAATCAAATGGCACTGTGCTGTTAAAATGACTGCTTGTGTATTATATTTGTGCATCTTTGTATGATCTGAAATGTCTGCAGACTGATGTGAGCAGTGAGGATGGAAAAGTCCACAGCATCATCCTGGAAATGGTCCAGTGCCATGAATAGGGCCCTTCGCACCGCAGGAACCTTTTCATAGTTTCCGAACTAATTGTGGAACTACCCACTTTTTGGCGTGTTCGCACCGCGGGAACTAGGAACAGTTTTAGTTCCAGGAACTCCGTTTGGAGGAACTAAATTAGCTCCTACCTCAGAGTAGGGTCTAAAACAGCTCTAGGAACTATCCGTGACGTAAGTGTACGCTAAACACGTACGAAAACGCCCTCACCCGCCATGATTTAAAACACCGTGTAAACATATACTGTGTAAACATTTTCATACTGAGAGCATTTATAAACGGCAGTTACCTGAAGACTTTGTCTACGGCGTTTTGTGCTTCTATCAGCCTCAATGAAATGTAGCACTGTAAGTTGTCGTTGGAGATTCTTAGTCCTCCTTTCCATTCTTTCAGTCGCTTGACCTATACGTCAATTCCATCTCCATTATTGTAAAACCCGCGAGACACAACAAAAAACACAGCTCCGTTCACAGCATCCTCCATCCTCCTGTTGTTAATGTTGTTCTACTTTGTTTACGTTGTTGAACGCCGCGTACAAATGAC
>JAUZSZ010000115.1:19623755-19638430 GCA_034780575.1 Labeobarbus marequensis | reverse complement strand
TATATATAAGAAATTCAAATATAAATGAAGAAAACAGAAATGTAAATATGAATAGAAATGTAAATATGAATAAATAGAGTATTATTCAAATTGACATAACTATTAAAGAGTATTTATTAAAGAAACATTAAATATTGTATAAATCTTTGGCGGTTAATGTTTATCAACCCATTAGATTTATTTATTAGATTAGACTTATTTATGAAAGCATTTAAAAACCAGGCAATATCAAAGCCAGAATACTTCTTCAAAGCTGAGTTTTATTTAATTTTAATTTAATTGAAATTTTTAATTTAATTTCAGATTATTTCAAGTATTTTAAGAAACATGTCCAAGTAAATCTTTGAACATTTATTTATTTATTTATTTGTTCGTTTGTTTATCGACTGACTCACTTACTTGCTTTCTTATCAGTTTATTTTCATTTATTATTGTTTTGTTTCCCACTACTTAAGAATTTGTGCCAGGTGATCCAAAAGCATGAAAGTTTCAACTGATGACCAGATTGTAAGCACAGTGAGAATCAGCGAGCAGTTTAATGTAAATGTGTGGTGTTTCTTTGGGAGCGGAGAAACTCTGTGCATGTAGACAGATGTTTTTTCAGATGAAACCCTCTGTGAACTCAACTGGGGTTTATCTAACACTGCAATTAGCAGGCACCAGGAATATGGCAATGATGGATTAGCTGAGAGGTTAATTTTGTTACAGTAGTTAGGCCTCCTGTGGTGTATCAGGGTGTGTGTGGGTGTACAGTATTTAACGTATATACGTATGTAATACATTCATGCCTAACTTTACAGAAAATAACAATAAGCATTTTTTTTTTTGGCGAGATAGATTTAATTAGTTTCCATATATTAAGTGGCGCACCTGATGTCATGAAAGGTGTTTGTGTGTATTTTTGTTTTGCAGGAGTTTGTGATGATTGTTGTGTTCGGTCTGGAGTACATCATTCGCATCTGGTCGGCTGGATGCTGCTGTCGCTACAGGGGATGGCAAGGACGACTGCGCTTTGCAAGAAAACCATTCTGTGTCATTGGTAGGATAAAAAACGCGTTCTTTGAGTGTGCTCTCCGTGTGTGTTTGTAGAGGGTGATGGATCTGCTGTGTTGGTGTGGATGCTGACAGATGCTCGATGGGCTAATGATAGCACCTCTGCCCCAAATAGATGACTGACTCAAACATACATAATGACTGTGAGAGTTCTCTTGTAATTCCCTCATGAGGAAAAGCAGACAACAACTAACCAATGAGGAATTACAGGCAATAACTAACCAGTGCTATTTATATTTATTACATGTGGTGTATGTGGTGTTGTGTTGTATGAGGGTAATTTAGGCTCCAGTGTGAATATATCAGTGTGTTGTGTGTCATGCACTGAACCTCATCTCCATTCATTAGGAGGCTGAGTTCCATCAGCATCCCATCAGCGCTGAGACTAACACTGATTTATGAAACAGAGAGAAAAAGGAACCGATTTCCCCTCCCTGCTCAACACATTTATTTGGCATGTCCCATTAGAAATTGTGTAAAGGTCTTTGCATATTATATACATACACTTGGGTAATTATACTGTATATAAAATGCGGGCATCAGGGAGCCGCTTTGAATGAACGATCGCGTTTTACTTTCACTTTCGAGATTTGCGATCGCTCATGCTCTATGTAAACTATAGCAGCAGTACTTTCCACACATTTTACAAGATCAGAGATTTTTGTCAGTGGTGCTCAGGATCTGTAAATCATTCGCCATCATCTTCAGTCATCTCTCCTTACTCTGTTTATGTGGTAAGTGAAATCTTATGCACCGTAATGTAACAGGCTACCGCTAGCAAGCAGCTAACCATGTCCCTTTAGTGGCTCACGTTATTTGTTTTCCGTACCTTTCTGAATACAGACGCCAACCCACCCCTGCACAGCCTGGAACATAACATTTATTTCTATGATGTGCCATTTTCGCTATTTTCCTCGCTTGTTTCTTCACAATACCTGCAGAACTTCTGATGATTCCACTGTGCAGGTCTGGCTGGCCTAGAACATGGGCGTGTATATGCAAATGTTGGGGTCGTAACTATTAGTGATCCCGACTCTTACGTCACAGTCGGTGTTATGTTCCGATTCGCCTATTTTTCAGTGGTTTTTTGTTTGCACGAGATTTATATAAGAAAGAGGAAACATTGGTGTTTGAGGCTCACGGTATGTCATTTCCATGTACAGAACTCTTATTTTTCAACTATGCCAAGGTAAATACAGTTTTCCATTCTATGGCACCTTTAAGATTGTGATTCAATTAGTTAATTTAGTTTATTTACAAATAGCTATTTTTTACGACACACGTTGTTCCAAAGCAACTTTTACAGCAAAATAAAGAATGGGGAGAGAAGAAAAAAAAAAGAGAAAGTTGTGCCTTTCATGATTTTCAAAGTTTCTCTACTGGTAACTTTCAATTTTTGGATTTCCATCTTGTAGTATGGCTTTTGTTCACAAGTACCACAAATCTGCTACCCTCATTTCCATCTACTCATGTTCTTCAATGTTCCATTTTCACCTTGTAGCAACCTTCAAAGGTTGTGGGATTCGAATTTCAAATAACAGACTTTTAGGAGGCCACCTTCAGCATGTGTGGCACAAGAACACTCTTATTTCAAACCTCAAGTGTAACATTCAGCAGGAAAATATGACGGAGGTGATTTGAGTAAAGAACAATATTATCCCTGGTTAAGACACGCTGGGAGCTGGAGAGGTTTTTCTGTGTGCAGCGAAGGATTAGATATGCTGTTCTGTAGGGCTGTGGCTTCTCTGCTCTCTCTTGGCCCCTCTCTCTGTCTCTGACCTCAGGGAGAAAGACATAACAGACAAGTGAAACAGACAATTTTTTTTAATATCTCTGTTCCTGATGTCTTAGAGAACAACAAAAAGCGTAGTTTATAGGTAGATGGGCTCCGGTGCTCTTGATATGGCTGGGTGGTCTTAGTCCTTGTTGAAGTTGGATTAGTGATGCCAAAGTTAAGTGATATTGATATTGGGAGATAAAGAGGACTTATGAGTCACTGATTCCATCTCCTAAATGGCCAACTGCTACAATTATTTTTAATAAGTCAATCAAAGTATTTCTATTGCTCTCTTGGTGTAAACATGTACAAATGATCCCTGTCTCCTGTGTTTGTGTTTCAGACATTATTGTGCTCATTGCATCCATCGCAGTGGTTTCCGCTGGTAGCCAGGGCAATATTTTTGCCACGTCTGCACTTCGCAGTTTGCGTTTTTTGCAGATCCTGCGCATGGTGCGTATGGATAGGCGAGGCGGTACCTGGAAACTGCTTGGATCTGTGGTCTACGCTCACAGCAAGGTATACTGAATACAATTTAAGGGCAAAAATGAGTAAATGAGCTCAGGTCATGACATTGTGTGTGAGTTTTCATGTCGAGGCAGACACGTGACCCCACAATCAACCTCTTTTTCCAGCACCGCTTGGACTGAAACTTCATCCAAGGGCTGCAGCCAAACCACACGCTTCCTCAGTTCTCAGTTACAAACCATTTAGTTGAGAGATTAGGGGTCCCCGCAATGAATCATTGTGGTCCATATAATAGCAGAGTTACTTATTTCTATCTCCTTTCAGACTTAAGCGTTTACATTTTCCTGACATCCCTGATCAAACTGAAAAAAACAGCTTAAACCAGCTTGTTTCGCTTGTCTTTGTTAGTTTAGTCTGGTTTAGCTGGTCTCCCAGCCAGGCCCCTCCAGTTTTCCTCCTAGCCAGCTGATTTTCAACCTGACAACCTCATTAAAACCAGAAAAAAAGCAGAACATTTTAAATTCTAAAACATTTTATTAAGATTGTAATTCAAAATAAGTTTATCTGCAGAGCACGTTTTACAATAAAAAGTGTTCCAACGCAGTTTTATAGAAAAAAGAAAAAAAAGAAAAACAAGAAAAAGTTTTTTTGTTATTTTTGCAGTTTCTCTATTGGCCTAGCTGGTTTTACAACCTGGCCATGGTGGTTTTATCTGGTTTAAAATGATCTCCCAACCTTTAGCTGGTCACCACTCTAGTCCCCCAGTGTGACCAGCTGACATGAGCCCAAAACCCATATAAAACCAGCCAACAGACCAGCAGGAGACCAGCAAGCCATCTTAGGCTGGTCCAAGCTGTTGTTTCTACAGGAAAGGTTGATATTTTTGTAGATATGACTTTAATTTGTTGGATGTTTTATATTGTGATGTTTGTTTCAGGAGCTCGTGACAGCCTGGTACATTGGCTTCTTGGTGCTGATCTTTTCATCATTCTTGGTCTACTTGGTGGAGAAAGAGTTTAACAAACAGTTCGCCACCTATGCAGATGCTCTTTGGTGGGGTACGGTAAGTCTACCTTAAATGCCTTCCTTAAACGCCATCCTTACACTCTTCATCAACCCCTTTCAGTATTTGTGCACATTTTCCTTTAAATGTATACAAAATACCTTTTTCACATCTATATACAATCAATCATCCCCCACTGTCTGGTTTTAGGATGCTCAATAATACACATTGCCAGTATTTCACTGTATTTCATGCATTAATCGATAAGTGAGTTACAACCCTAGCCTTGATGGTTTAGTTGTTGTGGTACACGCAGCAGGACTGGTCATGGTTCCTCACCAGCTGACTTAACAAATCAATGCATGTAATTTCCTGCTCCTACCAAGCACAAACAGAGCTGTTTCGAGGAGATGTGAGGTCAGTTGAGGGTATGGCCTTCTGCTGTAGAGCTCAGATGCAGAGACAAACCAGCGGTGGGCCAATATTATGCTGCCACACGGTATTTACACTGGGTTGAGCCCAAGCCAGCGTCTGGAGCTGACAGGCAGGCTTCCGTGGAGGAAAACAGGAGAACGGGAGTCTGGCTTTGTGTGTGAGCTCCCACACTCCTAGTCTTTGCCTCAAAGCGCTGTAAAAGGCCGCAGTGCTCTTTGCATTTGACAAATCACTCACTTTTACTGGATGTGTTGAATTTGCTTTGGCCGGGCCTTTGTTTAAGTATCCCCTGCCTGCAAGAATCCAAAGCGCTCACTTATGAGTGTGGAAAGGAGTGCGAGATGTAAGACTGATCCTTTTTTTCACGAGCCACCAAAGTATTTCTCTTGCTGAAAGATGGATTCTAATACCGTGCATCTGTGTGGCCGTAACTTTAGAATGCTGATTGATGTTTATGGGTGTTTAACATGGCATAAATGGACAGAATTGACTGCATGTTTGGAGGCCTTTTGGAGGCCAGGATTCGATCTATGTTTGGCCATCATGTAGATGCAATCAGAGTGTGTAGAGGTTACTATTCCTCCTCCATACATGAGTGAAGGTGATATGTGGAGTGTTAAAGTACACTGCGGTCCTGCAGCCAGACACATAATTCAATGCTGTCTGTCTGTGGGAAGTCTTTCGCAATATGACCCTAGTCTTTTAAGCATATAAAAAAAGGTTGACTCTTCATATTCTCACATCTTTCTTCAGATCACACTCACCACCATTGGATACGGCGATAAGACTCCACAGACCTGGATCGGGCGGCTTCTGTCTGCAGGGTTTGCTTTGCTGGGCATCTCGTTCTTTGCTTTGCCTGCTGTGAGTAGTTCCAACCTGATATGTACTGCAAGACTCACATTCTGAAATTAGAATAGACTGGGATAAATATTGTTTTACATAACAATGGATTTATAAAAATATGATAACCTGGTGTGCAGAAATTTGTAGGCCCCGTAAAATCAGTTTACAATTCTTTTTCATCTTCCTTTAAAAAAATGAATATTGCAGTATGTGTCATTTATAATAACCACTGCAATATTCCATAAAAAGAAATAGAATTGTAAATTGATTTTATGGTGACTATAAATTTCTAATTATTGTGTCTTTAATCAAAATAATCCAATCAAATCTTAATGAATAAAAATCAAGTCCTGCCCTACATTTCTCGTTCAACAAGTTTTACTCGGATATATGACACAGTGGGGAAAAAAGATAATAAAATACTATGGAAGTCAATGGGGACCAGCTGCTGTTCGGTTACCAACATTCCTCAAAATATGTTCTTTTGTGTTCAGCAGGAGAACGAAACTCATACAGGTTTGCAACAACTTCAGTGTGAGTAAATGACGACCTAAATGAGATCTAAGTTTAAACATTAGGTTATTCCTTCTTATCCTGACTTCTTTAGTGATCTCACTTACGAGAGATGGGGGATTTGTGGTCTTTTAGGATGAAATTTGAAATCACTAAAACCATTTTTGTTAGCTCAGGCAGAGTGTTTGTACTGTGATTTTTATGATGTGTTTGAGAGCGCACAGTTTTGTGGCTGTAAAGCCCTTCAGCGGCCGGTCTGACTCATTCTCGTCAAGTGTTCTTTAACTCTCTGCTCACAAATGTGTCCTGCACACTCGCAGTCTCTCTTAGTCCTAATCAGCGGATTGAACCTTAGTGATAGGGTGCGTTTGTGTTCTCTCTGTGGGTGTAGGGTATTCTTGGCTCTGGCTTTGCTCTGAAGGTCCAAGAGCAGCACAGACAGAAGCACTTTGAAAAGAGGAGAAACCCAGCGGCCAGCCTCATACAGGTAAGCTCATCCTATCTCAAACACTCGATCAGCCAGACATTTAGAACTCAACACATGTTGCTTCATTAAGCATTCTTTGTTTTAAATTCTAATGCTCAGATCCCTTCATGTTTTATAATTGGTGATTTTTAAGGAACCTGAAGAACTTTTCTTCAGCATTTCTTCTGTATTTATGATTTGCCCTGTTCTGATTCTCATCATCAAAGATCAAATTCACCTGAATATACACTTACAATGCACACAGTTGCTATGCTAGTTTCTAATTAGTTTCATACCTGCCAGTTTTATAATGGGACATTTATAAGACAATGACACTCTTCCCTGATAGTGTCATTTTAAATTTATTATTTTAGAGTTATTATAGTTAAATAAGTCATAAACTAAAAAAAAGAAAGAAAAAAGTAGAGTGTTACTTGAAATAAATATTTACTGAAATAAATGCAAATATAAAAAAGCAAACTTATATTATTTCAAAATGTTTTTTCAACATTTCTCATTTTTCCTATTGTACTGAAATAACTAAAACTGAACAAATAAACACTATATAGGCACATTTAAATACAACAATAACTAATAAAAATGACAAAACACTCAACAAAAACTAAGGTTAACATGAAATTAAGAAAATATTAAAATAAAATCTAATTCACAATATTAACCAAAATTATAATAGTATCTCAATGATACTAAAAAAACAGTGGTTTAAACTGAATAATAATCTTGATAACTGTGATACTAAATTAATATTTAACATAAATAATTTATATTAAAAAATATTATTTTAAATAAATAATTCATATTGATATTTTTGAATTAACTATTCATTGTAAAATAAAAAATCTTTAACAGTTTATTTGTCATCTTTTCCAGATAAAACATCTAAACATTTTTTTAATAATAATGATAATAAAGTGAATAATAATAATTATAATAATTGCATATCTTATAAAATTTTGCCTTTCAAATAAATATGTTATGGTATATGTTTAGATATTATTTAGATAAAAGCTGATTAATAAAGATTGTTTTTGGAGTGAAGCATGTTCATTTTTTAATGAAAGAAGAGAAAGTGAACAGTACCACGGGCATTGATTACATGAGGACTATTATCTTCCATCAGAGCCAAAGGAAAATCTTGCAGATATTTATGATGTTTCCACGGAAGGAATTCTGAGCAAGGGCCTCCCTGAGGACAATAGCTCTTCCTAATGGACGGTGCATCCCTCTCCTCTAGCAGGAGAAACATATTTACTCCAGGAAAATGTCCACACACACACACAAAAACACACACACACACACACACACACACACACAAACACACATCTACAAAACATTGGGGTCCTGTAATATTATAGAAATGAGTTACTTCCTTTTGGCTGCTGTTGAAAACCCACAAGCAATTTCCCAGCTATTTTAACCACCATGACCCCTTTTCTTTCTTCTGGTTGTTTTCTGATATTGCAGACAGAGATGGTCTCATATATTCATCGGTCCTTATGTTTATGTTGTCTTTCTTCCTGATCTGTCTTAACCCTGTTTTTGTAATTTTCTTTCCTTTTTCCAAAGGCCTTTCAGTGGGCATCCAACCATCCAGCTTTAATTACTGTTGTCAGTAATTGTGTATTTTAACCATGCTGTGTTGTTTAAGATGTAATGTTGCAGGAACTGCATTGGTGCATTATTTCTCATCATTTGTGCTCTTCACCTCCCTTAAATCACTTCAGGTCTTTATATAACCCAGGAATATGTAACTTAATTATGATCTGTGGAGTATGACTCTCAGCTATTTCTGGGTTCGCATTCTTTCCTGCATGTTACGATTGCCGTTTTCTCTTTTACTGACATTTTTGTAGAGATTGATGGAAAATATGCCCTCCCTCCTCACTGCTGCGTCACGCAATTTGAGAGCTCCATCTTCAGTCTTTCATCCTTCTGATGTTTTTCTCCTCACAACACGTCTTCTGTTTCTTTCTTATGGATTTTTAAAAGCAGTTTCACATCTTGATGCATAAAACCATATCCATTATCACATTATTATAAGTCAACATGAAATGAAAACGGCCCTGTTGACTCTCTTAATGCATGTACCTATTGTGAATGATTCATTAGTGCACATTCAGGTTTTTTTCTTTAGTTTGTCATTTTTAATCAGAACGACGTGTTCCCTAGCAATCACTTTCCATTTCTGCTGGTGTCACTTAGGTCATTCAGTATATTGGATCATTTAGAGAAGAAAAAAAAACGTTTTTTTTTAGTAAATTCACATTCAAGTTTTGCATCATTAGTATGCATAGCCCACTTTTTACAATCCAGTCCATTCCCAATGAATAAAATGCTATTTCATTGAGTATTCTGTTATATTATATATTATTATATATACAAATATTGCAAAATCAGGAGTTAAATGCAAGCAGTGGTTCATGTTGGCTGCACGTTATATCCTACGACAACATCTGTGTGGTTAAATATTCATAAAAATATCAATTATATAATTGTGTTTAGATTGAAATAATGGGTAGTAGTTTTTAGTGCCAAATGGCCACATGTAAACCCTTAAAGTAAAACATACAAGGCCACAAACACTTGATTTTACTTTAAAAAGTTTGTGCTTTATAAACACCTATTTATATAAACTCTTTTCACTGGATAAATGTGTTCCTCTTTTCATTCACCACATCTCTTTTAAGTCCTTTGGCTGTTTTGATGTTATGTGTGCCACCCAAACATCAAGACATTTGTTCAACACTTATCTGCTCTCATACTTGGACGTGGTAGATGTGTGAAAAACAGTAAAATCTTCTTGAATTGTGTACAATGGGATCCAGAATTCAACACTGGAAATCTGGAACTCAAAGTATACTGTGATTTAAACCTGAAAAAGAAGAACATTAACATCAAACATTCATTATGATTATGAATCATTATGATATGACACAATATGAAAAGGAAATATTTAGTAAATTAGTGACATCATGATCATGTGACTATTTGGACAGATGGTCAGATGTTTTTACTGCCATTGATGCTTTAAGATGCTCTTTGCATCATTCGCAGATCATGCTGGAAAACATAATTATCAGGTTTTCCACAAACTTGTGAAGGTCATGCAGCTCAAGTGCTTTATTATTTCTTAGCAAAACCAAATGCTAAGAAATAATGAATTCAACATTGTTATGCAGATATCTTATTTTTTTAAAGAAGTATTTTCACTAGTGGTTTCAGACTTTTGGTCTTCATAATACATAACATTTTCTCCAGCGTTGCTCAAAACTCATACATTTTAAATCAAATGAAAGCAGCGTTTTGAAGAAATGTCTTGAGCCCAATCAACAATTCACTGGCTGTTCCCTCACCATGCTATTGTCTTTCTCCACTCATGTCCTCGTCTGTGTGTGTGTCTGTCTCCTGCACCAGGCTGCGTGGCGTCTCTACTCCACAGACCTCTCCAGAACATACCTGAGTGCCACATGGCTGTTCTATAAAAGTGTTCTCCCTCCTCAAAGGCATGTATCAGTGCAGTGAACTGATGGAAGAGCGCTTACATGAACCGGATTTTACTAATCTTTTTTTTTTTCTTTTGTTGTTCTCCTTTTTTTTCCAATCCCTGCTTTTTTCCTGGCCTTGTGTATTTCTCTTTTTATTTTCTACTCTCCTCATTTCCCTCCCTATTTTCCTGGTTTTATATATTCTGCACGTAGTGTGTGTGGCGTAGCTATGCGGCTGATGAGAACTCGGTTTCCATTGCTACCTGGAAGCCTCATTTGAAGGCGTTGCATACCTGCAGCCCTACAAAGTAGGTACAACTTTGGCAGCTGATGTCGTATTCGGTGTCAGTGCTTCTGTAGCTCTTATTTTCCCACTTCCCTCGGCAAATAAACTTTCTTTTCCCTCAATCTCTCTTCCTAACCATAATCATCTCCTCTGTGTCCTTCGGTAGTCTAGTTAGATATCCATGCTTATTTAAATCCCCATTAGGTCACTGAAAAACGCTTATGGCCAGATGTCAAAAGTGCAGATAAATTATACCTAAGTATGGATACTTTGTCAAAATTGTGCTGTTAAATGTCAAAGTATCTTCCCTAAAACATACATGAATTGCTACTAAAAAAAATAAATAAAAATAATAATAAAATTCTCTCACTTTTCATCTCACAATTCAGACTTCATTTCTTATAATTACTAGATTATATCTCACAATTCAGACTTTTCTCAGTGTTTATAAGACATTTTTGGTTTTATTTCTCACAAATATAAGTTTATATCTGCAATTTTAACATTTCAGTTAACATTTTGCAATTGAGAACTTTTTTCCAGAATTGCAAGTTTGTATCTCAAAATGTAATCTTTTCTTTTCAGAATTTTGAGCTTATTTTTCACAATTCAGATTTTTTTCCCTCATAATTCTGAGTTTACGTTTCAGACTTTTTTTTTTAATGTTTCTTGGAGTTTATCTCTCTTAAGGGGGTCCTCAAAATTGTGAGATTTACACTGATAATTGTGATAAAGTCAGAATTGTGTATTATAAACTCGCAACTCAGAAAAAAAGTCTAAATTACAAGTTGTTAACTTAAAGACATAAACTCAGTTTTGTGAGAAATTTACTTAAAAAACATTTACTCACATTTAAAAAAAATACTCAAAACTCTTAAACTTTAAATTCAGCATCAGATGGTTTTATAATTCTTTGATGTTGAATCATTATAAATATAGACTAATATGTTCACACTCAAATCAAGTTATTAATTCCCAAGAATAGCTAGAATTAGAACATTTTTTTAGGCCAAAGACTGTGTTTGTGACTGATGAAACATCTCTTCATGACGACAAACAATAGTAAACTGTAGTGGAGGCCAATTAACATGAAATACCTTTTATTCGCTGTAAAGTTTGCATGTGTGTAATTTGATTGGTTCTGTAGCTCTGTAACATGCATAAAAAAGATTAAATATTTGGGTCATTATTTTCTGCAAAATATTTACATTGTACTTTGGACAGCTAAATGAAATTTATAAGTAAAAAGTGTGATTTGCCCCTGGAAATGTAATTCAGTAAGAGTACAAATATTCTGTTTCAACAGTACAAGTTCCCCAAAATAATACTTAATGAAGTACATTTACCGAAATACCTCACAACCCTCAGGTTTTGACGGTGAACAGAAGTCTTCTGTATAACTGAAGCTTCAAAGTTTCCATTTGGATGAGAGTCACAGCCTCACACCTGCTTCCTTGTGTATATGCTGTGGCTAACTGAAATTCCCCCTATGTTGCTCAGAACAGATAAATCAAACTGAACAGAAGCCAGGACAGTTTGTGGACAGACACCTGAAGACACGTATGACAATACTCTGACAAATGGGTGTACTGCTATATTCAGGCAATTCACCAATTCTGGAGTAATTACACACAGAGCAGCCCTTGACAACACAGCTGTCCCTCTTCTGCTAGCGCTTGTCTTAGTCAGCTTAACTGTGCATTGCTCAAAGCTTGCATGCCTGTTTGTTTGCTGCCTGTTTATACTGTCTTAAAAAAGACTCTCCATTTCTTCTGACTCTTAATGTGTGTGTGTTGAGGTATATTTGTTTCATTTCCTTTTTTTAACATTTAAACTATAATTTGTGTGACACAGAGTGAAATATATTGGTGTGTCATTCATTTAATGAAACACTTAGTATATTTCAGAGGCATCTGTGTCTCTTCTGTAGTCTCCTTATTAGTTTCTGTCATTCATGTGAAGTGTTAATATCCTGCCTCTTTTCTCTCTCTGTTTTAACTAACACCTGAAGGAAAGACCAGGGGGAATCCATCAGCAGGTTTGTTGTTCTCGTATCTACATCATCCTAGAGTCCGGAATGCTTTACTTCGATTAAGTATCGATTGTGTTTTAGCTTCAATGGCATCAAAAAAATAAGGAGAATGAAGTATTTTCAATCATGGCATGTTATATGTCTTGCTTTATCATTCATTCCCACAGATTTTTTCAGTTATTTGAAGTAGTAGCTATAGTAGGTATGGTATGTGCAGTCATATTCTCATTATCACAGAATAAACCAAGACTGAATGATGAGGACATTAATGTGAAGCTAACTATGCTGTCTCTTATAATAGGGCTACCTATAACTTAATAAAACATTGATTTGAAGCAAGGATGCAAAGATGCATTAAATAGATTAAAAGTTACAGTAAAGACATTTATATGTTTACATTTTTATAATTTCAGATAAAGGCTGCTCTTTTTTAACTTTCTATTCATCGAAGAATCCTGAAAAAAATTTAACAAAAAGTTTAACAAAATAATACTGTGTGATAATAAGTGTGATGATAATTTTTTATTTTAAATTGAGCCCCAATATATATTATATAATATAGAATATTAATCAGTATATTAGCATGATTTCTGAAGGATCTTGTGAAAATGAAGACTGGAGTAATGGCTGCTGAAAATTCGGCTTTTCCATCTATAAAACCCATTTTAAAATATATTAAAATAGAAAACTTTTTTGAATGTAATAATATTTCACAATTTTAGTATTTTAATGTATTTTTAATTAAATAAATGCAGCCTACATAAGAGTCTCCTTTTAAAAAAAATTAAAAATGTTATGAATAATAGTGTAATTTAATCCAGATATTACTATTGTTAATTATATTATTAAAGCAATACACAATTATATTAGTGATTTGACCAACATATTGCATATATATTTATATACATGAATTAATATTCATATATAAATATATAAATGTAAATGTAAATGTATATATAAATATCTAAATATACTAGCTTTTAGAGTGATGCCTGAGACATGAAAGTAGCACCAGTATTTTGTTTTGGACCTTTTAGTGTTTTAGTTTCACCACTGCATTGTCCACAATTGTCCAATGAGAATCAAATATTTCAGAGAGCCATTTAATAAAAGTCATAGAATAGTAGTTAGCTGTGGAGCACCTTCACTTTGTGTTTTTCTGTACCAAAGTGTGTGTACGCTTTTTTTCCATTCAGAGATTGTTTATATTGACTGTTAAATATTACTACAGCCAGGAGAATGCAAAGATCAAGGCATAAATGCATTAAGCTGTTTTTACGTAGTCATCTTTCATCTTTTTCCCCCAATAATAACCCCCACCCTCTTCTAAATATCTTTCATCAATAGGTCCAGTAAGTAAGTCATAGTGACTCGGTTCCAGACTTAGCTGTTGACATTTAGGACTCTGCATGTTTGTACACAGTACTTGACTATGTTTAGACACATTTAAGACTGTCGCATCTGCAAGGCCATAGTGTGGTCAGATGTTTGCTGCTAGACTGGAAACATTTTGTTTTTTAACTTCCATGTGATTTCAGCAGGGGTGGAGCATATTGCTCAGTCCCTGTAAATAATGGTTGCACCCTAAGCTTTTTCTTATTTGAATCCTCACACTTTCAATTAGTGCTGGAATTGGATGTTTGCATGGTTCGTATTAAATACGTGAAGGGCAGAGCACCAGCACTCAGACTTAAATGAAGTAATTTACAGTTGAAAAGCCCACAGTGTGTGGCAAATGTGTCATTAAATGTGATGGAAAATTAACCTTCAAATTGCAAAGGCATTATAGCAAACAGCTAAGCTGTGAATACTTTTCGCGTCACTTGTGAAACCTTTCAAATGGACGAACATTAAGTCTTTAGTCTTTAAGAAAACATTAGGCATAATCTACAATCCACATAATCCATTTTATACTGGTTAGAGAGTGAAAGAAACTAAATATTTACAGAAAGATAATTTATAATTAACCAGCAAATCCAAGAAGGTTTGTCAAAGTGCATTGCTTGTTAGACAAGTTTTATACACTGTTTACTTCTAATATACTTCTAGTGTGAATGTGCTTGTGAGTGTGTGTAGTTTGGTGCAGTGCTAATTAAACTGTATATTACCATGTTTGGTTGCAAAAACATGCCAATTTATTTTGCATTTTGCTCCATTTTTACCCCCAAGTCGTGTCTCTGTTTCAGTGTTGTTCCATCCATATAATTCTTCCTCTTAAGGAGGTTGTTTCTGCTCACAGTCTAACTAACTCATCTGCCATCTGTCTTCCTCATTTCCTTAGTAAGGGTCA
>JAUZSZ010000115.1:19611287-19623655 GCA_034780575.1 Labeobarbus marequensis | reverse complement strand
ACACTTACACTTACACTTTTATACCTTACATTTTTTTCCAGAGTTGCAAGTTTGTATCTCAAAATTCAGTCTTTTGTTTTCACAATTATTTTTTTCCCTCATAATTTTGATTTTAGTGCACATTCTAGACTTTTAAAAAAAATTATCTCTTGGAGTTTATATCTCTTTTAAAGTGCCTCTATTATGGGTAATGAAAGGTTAATATTTTGGTTTTGTGAGTCCCCAACAACAGGTTGACATGTGCAAGGTCAAAAAACTATTTCATTGTCTTATAATATGCATTTATTTTTACCTTACTTGCTAAACGACTCCCAAATGATTCACTCAACGTTTCATTTTTCCAAACCCCTCCTTTGCGTGATGCTAATCTGCGGTGATTGGTCCGATTGGTCAATTTAATTTCCATTTCATCATGCCTGTAAGGCTTGATAAAGCAGCGTTTGTGAGTGCAGTGCTGCTTGTGTATAGCCTCGTGTGGCCTGACAGCTGAAGGTCTGGAATCCATGGCAGCTTCCATTGGCCAAGGCTCACCCATGAGGCTGTTTGACCGACATATCAAACAACCAATCACAGTTTGTTGCAATCAAAGTCACCACAATAACAGACCGGTGTGTAAAACTCTCAGACATATTTTAAGGATTCTATGCCGCTAACTTTAAATAATTCACATACTTTTGAAAATCCAGCGTTTAATTGATCCTGATAAGTGCTCGTCGTCACAGTTGTAAACTCGACAGCTTTCTTCTTTCATGAGGGTGGTTTGGCGTCACGGCATCTTTGTTTCCAAGTGGAACGTTAAAGAACGCAACACATACGTCTCCCAGAAATCCTGTATAATTCAACCAATCCAATAACGACTTCAAAACTCCTGAAGTTTGAAACTCCTGATGTACAGCGTTACCGGGGAAACCACTATTTTTACTGTTCCAAAAGCAAAACCTAGTGGCAAAGAATGAATTTGCATTTTCATTCAGACCAAAGTGAAAAAGACCAACAAGTGGTTGGGCAATATGCTAATGTTTCATGTTGAGGTCAACATGAAATGGCTTGGGATTCGTTTTAAAAACAACTCATTTCAGTGATTCAGAGTCGATTCTTTCTTTTGAGAGACAATTTTATACACAGTGCACTTTCAGATTTAAAACTTTTTTCATTTACTTAGAGCTGTGTTACACACTGCGTTAAAGAGGTAATTTTCAAAAATCCATAATAAGGGCACTTTAAGAGGGACCTCAAAATTGTGAGATTTACACTGATAATTGTGATAAAGTCAGAATTGTGTATTATAAACTTGCAATTCTAAGAATAAAAGTCTAAATTGCAAGTTGTTAACTTAAATCAGTGACATAAGTTTTGATAGAAATTTTATTCTTGGGGGAAACAGCTTTCATAGTTTGCTGAAATGAACAATTAGCTGAAAAAAACAACAATAAGGATATGTAAAACAAACAAAACCATTTCTTTGATACAAACCCACCCCTTCGGACTCCTTAAATTTTCATTTACTAAATAAGTAAAGAATTGTACATTAGTCAAAACTGTTTAAATTTAAATGCAACATCACATGGTTTTATAATTCTTTGATGCTGGATCATTGTTAATATATATATATATATACTCAAATCAAGTAGTTCATTCCTGAGAATAGCTACAATTAGAACATATATTTTAGGTCAAAGACTGTGTTGGTGACTGAAGAAAAATCTCTTAATGAGGATAAATAATAGTAAACTAGTGGAGGCTAATTACCATGAAATGCATTTTATTAGCTGTAAAGTTTGTGCGAGTGTAATTTGAATGGCTCTGTAGTTCTGTAAGATGCACAAAAAAGATAAAATATTTGGGTCATTATGTACTGTAAAATATTTACTTTGTTCTTTGGAAGGCTAAATGAGTATAATTTAAAAAGTGTGATTTGCCCTTGGAAATGTAATTCAGTAAGAGAACAAATATTCCAAGTTCCCCAAAATAATATTTAATGATGTACAGTTACTGAAATACCTCACAACCCTCAGGTTTTGACAGTTAACACAAGTCTTCTGTATAACGGAAGCTTTAAAGTTTCTGTTTGGATGAAAGCCACAGCCTCACACCTGCTTCCTCGTGTATATGCTGTGGCTAACTGAAATTTCCCCTACGTTGCCCAGAACAGATAAATCAAACTGAACAGAAGCCAGGACAGTTTGTGGACAAACACCCTTAAGACAGACACATGACAATACTCTGACAAATGGGTGTACTGCTATATTCAGGCAATTCCCCAATTCTGGAGTAATTACACACCTTGATAACACAGCTGTCCCTCTTCTGCTAGCGCTTGTCTTAGTCAGCTTGACTGTGCATTGCTCATAGCTTGCATGCCTGCTTGTTTGCTGCCTGTCTTAAAAAAGACTCCATTTCTTCCTACTCTTAATGTATGTGTGTGTTGAGGTATATTTGTTTAATTTCCTTTTTTAACATTTAAACTATAATTTGTGTGACAGTGAAATATATTGGTGTGTCATTCCTACAGTGAAACACTTAGTATATTTCAGAGGCATCTGTGTCTCTTCTGTAGTCTCCTTATTAGTTTCTGTCGTTCATGTGAAGTGTTAATATCCTGCCTCTTTTCTCTCTATGTTTTTAACTAACACCTGAAGGAAAGACCAGGGGGAAGCCATCAGCAGGTTTGTTGTTCTCGTATCTACATCCTCCTAGTGTCTGGAATGTTTTACTTAAGTATCGATTGTGTTTTAACTTCCATGGCATCAGTAAAAATAGGGAGAAGAATTAAGTACATTCAGTCATGGCATGTTACATGTCTTGCTTTATTATTCACTATCACTGTACTGTCTCTTATAACAAGGCTACATATAATTTGTTAAATATTGATTTGAATTTGTTTTTTTTTTTAAATATATTACTTGTACATCATAATCAGTAAGATAATATTTTTATTCAGCAATGATGCATTAAATTGATTAAAAGTTGCAGTAAAGACATGTAAATGTTTACATTTGTTTAAATTTCAGATAAAGGCTGTTCTGTTTTAACTTTCTATTCATTAAATAATCCTGAAAAAGTTTAACAACAAATATTAAGTGTCATGATAATATTAATTGAGCCCCAATATACAGTATATATATTGTATAATATATAATATTAATCAGTATATTAGAATGATTTCTGAAGGATCATATGACAATGATGTTTTCCATCACAGGAATAAAATTAATTTTTAAATATATTAAAGTAGATTTTTTAGGGTTTTTTATATACATATTTTAATAATACTTCACAGTATTACTATTTTGTAATGTATTTTTTATTAAATAAATGCAGCCAAAATAAGAGTCTTCTTTTAAATGTATAAAACAATCTTTTGAATAGTAGTGTGATTTAATCCAGATATTGCTATTGTTAATTATGTTATTAATGTAATACAGAATTATATTAGTGATTCAACAAACATATTTAAAAATATATTTATGTACATGGAGTAATATTAATATATAAATGTAATTATATTTTAACATATAAATATACTAGAGAGAAAGCAAAGAGTGATGCCTGAGACATGAAACTAGCACCAGTATTTTGTTTTGGACAGTAGACAAATATACAGTTTCATGGTTTAGTTTCACCACTGCATTGGCCGCAATTGACCAATCCCAAACAAATATTTCAGAGAACCATTTAGTAAAAGTCATAGAATAGTAGCTTAGCTGTGGAGTAGCTTCACTTTGCTAACTTGCTAAGAGAAAGTGTTCATCTGTACCAAAGCGTGTGTGTGCGTTTGCACTTGCAGAGCTCCTTCTGTAATAGACGAGTACTTTGGCCTACTTTTCTCTGTCTACCTACATGGACAGAAACGTGAAGCGCTTTTTCCATTCAGAGATTGTTTATACTGACCGTTAAATATTACTACAGCCAGGAGAAAGCAAAGATCACAGCATAAATGCATTAAGGTGTTTTTACGTTTTTATCCTTCGTCTTTTTCCCCTGATAACAAACCCCACCCTCTTCTAAATACCTTTCATCAATAGGTCCAGTAAGTAATAGCAGTAAAAAGTAGTGACTTAGCTGTTGACATTTAGGACTCTGCATGTTTGTATACAGAACTTGACTATGTCGCATCTGCAAGGCCATCGTGTGGTCAGATGTTTGCTGTCAGGCTGGTAACGTTTGTTGTTTTAACTTCCATGTGATTTCAGCAGGGGTGGAGCTTATTGCTCAGTCCTTGTAAATAATGGTTACACCCAAGGCTTTTTCTTATTTGAATCCTCACGCTTTCAATTAATGCTGGAATTGGATGTTTGCATGGTTCGTATTAAATATGTGAAGAGCAGAGCACCAGCACTCAGACTTAAATGAAGTAATTTACAGTTGGAAAAGCCCTACAGCGTGTGGCAAATGTGTCATTAAATATGATGGAAAATTAACCTTCAAATTGCAAAGGCATTACAGCAAACAGCTAAGCTGTGAATACTTTTTGCGCTGCTTGTGAAACCTTTTAAATGGATGAACATTAAGTCTATAGTCTTTAAGAAAACATTAGGTATAATCCACAATCCACATAATCCATTTGTACTGGTTAGAGAGTGAAAGGAACTAAATATTTACAGAACGATAATTTATAATTAACCAGCAAATGCAAGAAAGTTTGTCAAAGTTCTTTGGTTGTTAGACAAGTTTTGTACACTGTTTACTTCTAATATACTTCTAGTGTGAATGTGCTTCTGAGTATGTGTAGTTTGGTGCAGTGCTAATTAAACTGTTTATTACCATGTTTGGTTGCAAAAACATGCCAATTTATTTTGCATTTTGCTTCATTTTTACCCCCAAGTCGTGTCTCTATTTCGATGTTGTTCCATACGTATAATTCTTCCACTTAAGGAGGTTGTTTCTGCTCACAGTCTAACTAACTCATCTGCCATCTGTCTTCCTCATTTCCTTAGTAAGGGTCATAGTAATAGACAGAGGCTCTTCAGGAGGTATACCACATGGAAATATAGGTACCCAGCATCCCCCACTGCTCCAGCAATATGACCAGTGTGAATGCTGACTAACCTTATGCATGGATGATGACGGCCACCTCAGATAACCTTACAGACCCTACAGAGGGTCTAGTATGAGGGTCCTATTGCCTGTTGCCTGAAGGATTTAACTGCCACTGACTGATCTATCTAACATGCAGAAATTACTCTACAATATTATTACCAATATGATCTAATTTGTGATGATAATAAAATAATGCAAAGCTTCTAAACTTCAAACCACCAGTTCTCCAACATCCCACATTGTAATGCAGGAATAATCCGATCAAGTGGTTTCAAAGGTTCAGTTCAGTTGTGAAGGATATCTCTGACTGTACTGTATGTGTCTCCGTTTGCGTTAACACATTAGTCTTAACCTGCATGTTGCATGTGCATGAAATTTGGCTCTATATTCTAGTAAGTCACCTTTATAGCATTATGTCTTCACTCTCCTTTTACACTACATCTCTTTCACATACCAAGCATGAGCTCAGTGGACTATGTAGTCATCCAGCATGAATTAAGAACCCCAGTTTATGGAATATTTGTCTTTGAAGGAATACGTATAGAACTGTTCTGCTCATAAACTGTTAATATTCCGGGCCTCTACATCAGGCTTAGAAAGGTACATGGAAATGTTGTCAGGCTGCTCCACATTGAAGGTATCAACAGAAGCAGGGTTGTTAGAGAGTCGTTCTTCAAAATGTTGCTTGCTGATTGGTGGAAGCCGTGGAATGAGGTTTGTGTTGCATGATGGTCTTTTGATGCAATTTTTGAGAAAGGTTCAGGATAGTTTTTGAGGCTTTGGCGAAAGAACTTCCAAGTAAGATGTGGTTCCAAGTCGTGACAACAAAAAACTTTTACTGGAGGAATTTAGTAGAGAAACTTGCAGGTCCAAAATAAGCCATCACAACAGTTTTTATTAAACCAAACTTTAGTTAAATACATCTTTATTTCCATTCCATGTTTAATTATTTCTCTGTTTATTTGTCCCCTATCACTTCCCATCCTCTTCCATCCCTCTTCTTTCCTCTCCTGCAGTCAAAAGTTAAGTTTTCGGGAGCGTGTGCGCATGGCCAGTCCTCGAGGTCAGAGCGTGAAGAGCAGACAGATGTCAGTGAATGACCGACGCTCTCCTGCCACAGAGGTTGGGGTTGAGGGCAGCAGCCCTGCCAAGGTCCAGAAGAGCTGGAGCTTCAATGACCGCACACGCTTCCGGCCATCACTGAGACTCAAGAGCCAATCACGCACAACGGCTGAAGGTAAACAGATTTTTTTATTTGGTCGCTGTTGTTCCGCTTCTAGTGTAATAATAGAAGCAGATTTAGGAGAGTTCTCATTAGCTGATAATCAGACCTGTGGTTTTATTTGCTTCACAAATAAAAAATGACTTAATTTTAAAAATAATTATAGGTCATGTTTGCTGTCATCTGCTAGTCTTGACACCATTTGACCCTTTATGAACAAGAATGTGTCTTTCCCTATGTACTGTATTGTTTTTTTGGACTTGTCCCTGAGGACATGATTTACAAACACTATTGAGCTGCAGTGGGAGAACATGGTCTCCCATGGGACCCTCTGTTTGCACTAGTTAACCTTGGCTCATGCTCCCATTACCAGAATGCCCCTCAGGGAAGAAGAGCGAAAGTGGAGATAGAGACATTGTTTATAAGAGGATTTTCCGTATTGACAGAGTTCTGTACATTAGTCACAAAGGATTTACAGAACCCTCGGTCCCATGGGAAAATAAAACAACGGGAAATAGTTTATTACATTTTTTTTAAACTGTTCATTAGCTTTGTCAGGGCTTCATTTGGAATGTTGCTTACAATAAAAATTAGTGAAGTTACATATAAAACGTTTGGATGTTAAACAGTGATTTTAAACCACATATCCATGTGGCCCCATCGCAGCAGCTACATAGATTAATGTGAGCTTACAGGGACAGGTTTAAACACACTAAAATACTGAAGAAGTTCACAAAACTTCACCAAAGAGAGAAGTCTGACATTTTCGCCTAAAGATTGAGCTATGCTATTTTCAAAAATAAATACATAAAAAATTTGAAGTATACATAAATGTATCTTTCACAATAACACATTTAGACATAGAAAATAGGTTGAATGTTTGTTTCATGACACAAGAATGGACTTCTACACAGCACATCAGATCAGATGCATAGATGAATGCTTGATTTACATTTGAACCAACTGAATAAACTAATTTACTCAAATTAATCTGACTTCCAAATGCTAGTTTTAGAGTACATTTAATTATCTAGCAAAGCCAAGTAAGCAAACAGTGTGATACAAAATGCAGAAATGCAACATTTTAAAAGTTAGTTTGTTGCTGGAAAAGCTGCAGTTGACATGCTACTCTCATGCTACTAGAGTTGTTACTCTCCAAACTGCACCTACATGTTTTGTTATTGTTGTACCATAAGATTTATTGTAACATTCCCAATCACGTACATTTTCACAGAAGTGCCCAATCACTACTAACAAGCGCATTTTGGAAAAGTAGCATCTCAGTGGCAGCAGCGATCGAGCTCCAGCGCTGTATGAGACCCATCAACCCAAAATGAATCTCATACCTGCTGTGCTACCACTCTCTGGCTTCATACTCTTATATAACCCACACTATAGAAACACCACAGGTTACTGTATATAACCCATAAGTCACTGCTGAGGAAGAGAAATTGCTCCACATCCTTTGCCATTTGTCTGTGTAATGCACTGCTACTACTGATGGGGCATCAGGCATCACACACAGTTTAAATGGAAGAATTAATTCTCTTCCACGAGCATCATATATGTTGTCTGTTACCTGTTTCTCTTTGCTTATGATTCACTTTGTTTGTTTGTTTAAATACAGTGACATTAAGACATCTAACTGACATTTCCATCCATCCATTCAGATTCTCAGACACTTTTTGTGACCCCTTAAGTCATTTTCAGCTTAATGTGATACGTCAGTACAGCAGTACTTCCTTCAAGTATTTATGCAGTAAAGCTCAGTGGAGTGGCCTGTGGTCAGTGTGATGGGGGTCAAGGGAAAGATTTTCTTTGAATGCTATTTTGATTCATTGCTGTACTGATCTGCCCTAGGCTTTCCCTACCTTTCAGCCAGTTTAGTTTTCAGCCTTTTTGAGGATCCGCTGTAAAAATGTTTTTGCTTGCTATGTTTCAGATTCTTTCCCTTTCTCTCTCTTTCTCTCGCAGCTGACACAAATCTCGGACCGGATGATGCTTTTGATGAGAAGGGTTGCCATTGTGATGTGACTGTGGAAGATCTCTCTGCCCCACTAAAGGCAGTGATCAGGGCTGTCAGGTGAGTTTGACTTCCCAGAGAGCATTGTTCTCCCCTAGTGAATTCACACTGTAGTTGCAGGGTTGAAAACACTCTTTTGGATCTTCCTGCCTTATTTATTGAGGCATCGGGGTTAGATCATCACTGCTGTCTCTCTCCTGCTGGGACAGGTCACTGATGTTGCTTCAGGTGACTTCACTTCCATCGCTTTGAACTATTAGGGTCTCCCAGGAGGGCTGAGATTTGTCCCAGTTCACTTTCCCAGGGTGTCAGATAGAAATGTTCACAGTCAGTTCTGCTTACACACCAGCTCATCTGACAGAAAGAAAACTCACAGGGGCTTGAATCTGCAAGACGTTACAGAAACAGATCACTGAAATCTGCTCCCCTCTGTGTCAATGTTTGCTTTTTCACCTTCACTCAGAAGAACTTCACGCATAGAATAGGTTTAGGTTTCAGTGTGCCTGTGGTAATACCTATGTTTTCACACCTAATGTCATCTGTAGTGCATATCTTTACTAGAACATGAGCCTTACTTGAGTAATATTATTATAAACTGTTTTTAAAGCAGAGGTATATCTGATCATATTTTTTTCTCTAGGTTATGAACTGTTTTGGTATTTGTGACTCATTTCTGCCCTCTAGTGGTTCTGAGCAAGCTTACACAACTTGCAGGCTTGTTTATTTATGAGTTTCAAAGAGGTTTGCTTTGAGTTGACTCCATATGTACATATTATAATGTTTATAGATATATCTTCAAATGTAGCTAGAAATATTTTATTTTATGAAGTTCATGGTTGAAACATACATTTTTTTGCATCATTAAAAAAAAACATTTTTTCCAATAGAGTAAGAAATATAAACTTAAAGATGCATTTAATGAAAATGTATCTTATTTATTTATTTTTATTTTAAATAAACACATCTTAAATATATTTAAACTGCAAATAAGAAAAAAAAAACATTACTATTTTTCCTTACCTTTACTGCATATGCCCGTGCCGTGTGTCATAATTTCTACTCAAAATTTATTTGAGTCTTGTTTCTTGTTTTACTGTTGACAGGATAATGAAATTCCATGTGGCCAAGAAGAAGTTTAAGGAGACGCTTCGACCGTATGATGTGAAAGATGTGATTGAGCAATACTCTGCTGGTCACCTGGACATGCTGTGTCGTATCAAGAGTCTCCAGACTAGGTGAGATTTAACCAGCCCTTGTTGTGTGATGAAAATATGTTCAACGTCAACATGTGACAAAAAGTTGTGAATTCATTTATAATTTCTCTGTACACAGTTTTCCTTTTTTTTCCGCATAAAATTCTCACAATAACAAATGCAGTTAGCACAAATACATATTTACCGAAAGCTGTACAGAAAGTAGTTCAATAGGTTTGTTTTCTTATGCACACTTTCTACATCTACATGTCTGTGTCTGTCTTATCTCCCTTTCTGCACTCTCCCATTCAGGCTGGACACCATTGTGGGTCCACAGACCCTGAGCAGCAAAGCCAAGACCTTTTCTTCTCCTTCCCTGCACTTGTATTACAGCCAGGCCAAGAGGAAACACTCTGCCCCAGGGTCAGCCGACCCACAATCCCCCACCCCAAACTCTTTTAACTCTGAAACATCCAGAATCCAGAGTCAATTGCTGAGGCTGTGTGTCTAAATCTCCAGTGTCCAATAACCTCTGGACACCAACATCACAGCAGTTCAACTTTTAAAGAGCTAAACACTTCAAAATTACATGAATAAATAAATAAAATATCTAAAGATCCTTAAATCAAGATAAATTGTGTAAGTTTATTTTTAAAATCTAATTGGCGAAGTTGCTTGATTTATGCTTATAAAACAATTTGTCTGTGAGACAAAAATACAAAGTAATACTGTACATCTTAATTCAATATTCTTAAGTTTTTATGCAGTCTTATCTAAACACCCTTAGATAAGACTGCATAATAACTTAAAAATATTGAATTAGATATGCAAAACAAGATAAAAATACTGAGTAAGAAGAAACTACCATTCAAAAGTTTGGCATTTTTATAATTATTTATTTATTTTTGCAGTAAAGGCTTGGACAGGTTTGTGATGTGTCAGTGACCCAAAGCCTCAAGCTTTTGGCTTTGTTCAATTAATCCTTCATCCCTCCATTTTTCTCCATGTTCAACTTTCTCCCTTTTTTAACAAGGTTGGCCAATGCTAAACCAGAATAACCATGATGCAGTGCATGGTGTTAGATTGAATGTGCCTGCGTATAGTACTAACTTTCAGATTGATTCTTCTCAGCTTTCCCTATTATTTGGGTCCCAAAGCTTGACTTTTGTTCAACGTTTTGTCTGGCATGGAAGTAGCATATTAAAATGTTGTTATTCTTTAATATCTTGAACCAACACGTGTGTAATCAATAGTTCTGATTTGAACAACCATCTCTAACTTACATTTACTTAAATATCAGATACCTCAGTGACTGACTTTGAAGCAACAGTTAAGAATTGAACCTAGATTACTGAGACCTTTGATTTGATCATTAACATGTATTAGTAAATCACATGTAGTAATAGTATCTTGTCTTGGTGCCAAAATACTTCTCTTCAACCTTCTCTCTCCTCCATTTTACTTGACGGCACAGCCTTAAAAATGTACTTGACCCCCGTATGTTTTCTCATCTAGACTCGCCACAGCTGTGGGTCCACATCAGACACTCAGCACCAAAGCCAGGAACCTTTCCTCTCCCTCTCTACACATGTATTGCAGCCAAAGCAAGAAGAAGCATGCTGGGTCAGAGGCCTGTAGCAGGCTGGGGGGCTAGTGATGGGGCTGTACTTACCTCAATTACTTCATATTGTGAATGGAGTCCAATGGCGATGATGTACAGTGTTTAGCTAAAACTATCCATTTGGTTTAAGGTTTTGTTAAGGGGCTGAAGTAAATAAGTCATATCTCGACATTTAGACATTTTAGCTTATTTTAAAGCTTTTGTCATCAGGAATTTTGCTAAGGCCACACTGAGAACAACTACTGATATATAGGAATCACAGACCTCTATTTTTATTTATTACCTTCACCATTGGACTCAAAGGTGATTAATAAATAGTGATGTTTTTCAAACAATGAGATGATTTGTTAATTGTGTAGCACACACTCTGATTGGTTCAGCTGATTGATGTTGGTTTAACTCAAACTGCTCTTGCACGATAGATTTGAAGAGACAAGGAAGCGTAAGATGTTTTTTAACACCTGACAAAAAACAGAGAATCACAGACTGAAATGTGCAGTCCAGAATATAGTAATACTGTGCAAAGTCTGCATATTTTCTGCATGGAGACCTGAAAATGTACATTACTACATTATGCTAAAAATCTTGCTCACTAGGGGTTTCTCGGGAGCATGGTTTATCATTTTGGATTTGATATTTTAATCAACTAGCATAGGTAGATCAGATACAGCCAGTTCTTGCATACAGCAAGTAACATTTAGAATGTAAAGAACAGAATTCTCATTTGTACTGAATGTAGTTACAACATTTACAGAAATATAGCAACATCTTTTCCTTCTCTCCTTTTAACATAGAAAAAGTAGATGGTGATGGTGATGCACTAACTTAATTTCCTCTTCACTAACCAAAGTCTAGTCTTATTCTGCTGTGCTGTTCCCTGCTCGAGCTCAAGGAACAGCGGTGTAAAGGTGTGCATCCTCATGTATGCTCAAAAACATTTTTTTCTTCCTAATAGGGTGGATCAGATACTGGGAAAGGGCCAGATTTCAGTAGACAGGAAAGGCAGGGAGAAAATCCTCCCAGAAGGAGAATCCTTGGAGCATGACATGAGCATGCTTGGCCGTGTCTGTAAAGTAGAGAGACAAGTAAGGCGTATTAACTTGATGGTCTAATGAAACACACTACTGTTCAAAGTTTTGGGGTCAGTACTATTTCTTTTTCTTTCTTTTATTCAGCAAGGATGCATTAAAGAGACACTGAAGACTGGAGTAATGCTGCTGAAAATTCAGCTTTGCCACCACAGGAATCAATTACATTTTAAAATATATG
>JAUZSZ010000115.1:19514176-19528369 GCA_034780575.1 Labeobarbus marequensis | reverse complement strand
AACTATAACGACACGTGAATAATCCCGCCCACTCTAAAGCGGTACTAAACTGCAGTGGAAACACAAACCGAGCCGAACTGAGCCGTGCCGTTCTGAACCGAGCTGAGCACGCAGTGGAAAAGCGCCATTAGTGATACAACCCTTAGTGTAATTATATTGTCACCTGAATCTCCCCAGAATCCAGCTGGTTATGATCCTCAACAGTACTGTCATATTTGGGACAGATGAACTCAACAGGTTTCCAATGCGGTCTTCGTCCACTTCCTCTTTGTCGGAAAGGTGCAAACCGCAACCATTTCTTCACTACATCAGCAAACTGGTGGTGCGTGGCCTCCTTTCCTACAGGTGTCCTCTTCAAGGCACCTGCAGAAAGCCAAGTTAAAACAATCTTTCACATGAGAAATGTTGATAAACCTAAAGATGGATCTGCCCTGAAACATGATTTTAAAGACTGCTTACGAAACAAAACACCCTGCAGTCTGGTGTTTCTGAAGCTTCTTTTCTGTCCTCTGCCAACCCAGTTAAGCTCTGAGCCTACACTGAAAGAGAGAACAGCGTGCATAAGACGCCGGACCGCATCATCTACCGTAGCTCCGCCCATCCGGGAGAGGTGTGACACCTATGGAAAAATCAAAAAAATAAATAAATACTCAGTACAGGTAAAGAAGGGAACAGCGTAACCAGAAAAGTTTTGTAGAAAGCAGTAAAAAACTAGAAACAAAAGCAAACAATATTGTTCTAAACGGTTCTGAACTATTATTTTGGACTGCACAACTACCTCCATAAAATGTAAACTTCCTGTCCTGATTGAGGTTTACAAAGTAACATAACCTATTATTACATGCGCTGCAGCAATTGTAGATTGTAGAGCAGATTGACAGTAATAATTTTTTACCATTCTCTTCTGAGCTTCAGTATCCTCTAAATGCTGCTCCGTTTCATCGAGCTGTTCCATCGTTCGTAGCGGCAGATCTATGTCAAGCGGCTCGTCCTCCTCTTCACACACCTGTCCATGAATCTTGGCCTGCAGGTCTTTCAGAACTTCCCACTGCCTCTGTTGCTCCTCCTTGATCTCAATAAGGTGTGATATGATTTGTCTATGGGCTGCTGTCTCTGTAGTTGTAAAAAATATAAATTTAGTGAAGACTTACAAAAGGTTAAAGCAATAGCTAGTTCACCCAAAAATAAAAAATTTACTCAGCCTCAGGCCATCCAAAATGTAGATGAGTTTGTTGGATTATTTTGATGTTTTTATCAGCTGTTTTAGCTCTCATTCTGATGGCACCCATTCACTGCAGAGGATCAATTTGTGAGCAAGTCATATAATGTTAATTTTCTCCAAATCTGTTCCAGTGGAGACACAACCACATCTACCTGACTGTGAGTACATTTTTATTGAGCAAATTGTAATTTTTTGGTGAACTAGTCCTTTAAAAATCAGCAATGATATCAAAACTGCCGCGTCAGTTTCATTTGTGAAAAAAAAAAAATGTTGTCAATAATAATAATAAAGGTCGTGGCTTGTGTACTAAATAACACTGCTGATAAATATCAAAGGGTTTCATTAATATAACGTTAGGTTTTTTAAACCATTAGGTGCATTTATCGTATTTCATCAACAACCAAATGACCCCAGTTGTTTTTAGCACATCAAGTTAACTATGTAAAAACTATGCAAGTTAGCAATTTGTTGTATGAAATACAAAATAAAATGATACCTAATCAACTAGCAACTAATCTCAGTGTCTCAATGCAAAAGACATTTTTAACAAGACAAAGTTCCACAGTGATAGAAGAGAAGGGACGTGTAAGTCCGTTTGAAGGTAAACGTGATCATTTTTACTCTTTCACAGTACCTGATGATGAAGACGCATCCTCGCGCATCAACTTTCCCGCCACTCCTGCAGGATTGTAGGACTGTGAATCCGCGCTGAAATTCACCTCGACCCGCCCCGGGATGTCTTCTGCGCTTCTGCTCAAGTCTCCTGGCAGAGGGTGCATATCCTCTTCAGACACCGCTGAGCGTCTCTGTGCCATGTCTGCCATGTGTTTACTTACTAAACCCTCCGCCCGGCGGTTTATGGCCCAGTTCACGCGACTGACACTGTTTGGGTCCATTTATATGGATGTACTTATACACTTACAAACAGCACTTCATGCAAAATGTAATCCCTTAACATGCATCTCTTAATAAACACTGCGATATGTACGAGAAATAGGCGGAAATGGTTATCAAACTGCCGCAGCCAGCGCACGTATCACGTTACGCAAACGTCACAGCAACGTTGTCAGAACGTTGGAAGTTTTTGAATGAACTACAATTCCCAGAAGCATAGTGGGCCGGTGACGTCGCCCATTGCACACAGGCGCGCAGTTAAATTTACTTAAATCTCATTTTTGACAGATGTACGTCTCTTATAAGAGTCTTTGAAAATGATTAACCATAAAAGATGATCATTTTCGCCGATAACTACTAACATAATCATTTTTATTTTATTTAGTTTTACATCCTTTTTCTGTGTTCTTTGTGAAATGAGTATGAAAAGATAAAAAAAAAATAATAAATTAACCCTGTAAATATAAAAATATAAATAAATGTATTACTTTGTTATTGTGTTGTAAAGCTAAAGATTAATAACCTACATTTAAACCACAGTAGATTGTTAAAATTAGTTTCGATATGCATTATACATTTAAGGCAAGCTCTTTCTTTCTCTTACATACTCACTTAGATCCATGTTTTTATTTCAGTGTTTCAAAAATTGATCTGTAGCCTAATAGCCTGTTATTTAAGATGTATTTGGCTATATTATAAATTTTATAGGTTATTTACACTCATTTATCGATTAGTCATTTATATTATATTATTTTGTCTTATACTATTTTTCCATTGTTGTTTAGACTTGTGTGTATTCACAAGTAAGAGATAAGAGAATGTCTCCATTTCAAGGTTGTGAAGCAGTAATTTTCCATTGCTATTGCTTGTGATACAATAACCTTGTTGGATTTGTGTTGGTCAGACAAAGTCTGAGCATTGAACCATATAGAGGCTACCTAAGATTATTTATAAACTCTGCTACTTTTTTTAATTATCAGACTTCATCTCCTGCTTCTGCTCTTCTCTGGCTTTACTCAGTCAACTTCTTGGCTAATAGAAGACAGATAATTCAGTTCTGGGCATTAGACAACTTTGCTGAGTAGTTGTTCTGTTACTAGATAAAAACAGGTATTTTCTGATAGGATCTAGTGTCTGGGGCTGGATCTGATATTTCTGGCATGGAGGCATGATCTAACAATATTTTGCTTTAAATCTGATATCACCAGGTTTGTTTTAGGGTTAGGGGTATGTTTGAGGTTTAGGAGATATTATCATAAATAAAGCATTTACGGCAACAACAATAGTGTTTACCTCAGCAAAGATCATCTTTTATTATGCTCAAGTAGCAAAAATGTACTCTGATATACAACTGAAACACCTGAACAAAATATTTTAGTACATAAAGCCAACCACCATTCTTTTATGACTTCTGAAATGCAGAAGACATCAGTTGCTTTGAATGAAATATCTACTTTATGCTTTCATTGGAGAATCAAAAGCCCAGCAGTTTTCCATTGAAAAAAAAAAACAAAGAAAACATGCAATAATCTAAGAGGTCTAATTCCACTGCTGTCCATCCAGTGCTCAACAATGTGTAATAGTAATGAACATAAATAATTCCTTATATTAAAATATCCCATGCGATTTAGCAAACCAAGGGTGTTTAATCAAACCCTCAACACAACAACAACAAAAAGAAAATAAACAAATAAAGGACCCAAACATTGTACAGTATCTACTGTATGAAAATATAGTCAACGGATATACAGGCAAAGACAAAAATATGAAGACATTTTCATGTATGTATAATTATGTACATCAGTAATGCATCAACCTGTAAAAGTCACATTTTTTTATTCAAATATGCCTGAATCCATGAAGAAATATCAGCAGACAAGAAAAGGAAATCTGAGGGAAACTTGTCTAATTGTGGGCTAATTGTTTGTGCATGCCCTCAATATTATTATTATTATATTTGTGCATACAAATGAACAGCAGTGTTTTGATTTCCAGATGTGATGATGACCAAATAGCATTTATCAGTATGTTAAAATCATTGAATCTGTTAATTAGTATGGCTGATTTTGCAACCATAAACATAGGCATTAATGTCCCACAATCTGTAAGCAGCAGTATTCATAGATTTTGGAGGTTTTTGCAGTGAAAGCCAATTTAGTTGCATCTCAAAGCCTCTTTTTACTATCCTTAATATCGAGCATAGAGTGCACAAACTGAAATATTTAAGTAGCATGCATACGGTTCAAAGAATGTGATGTGTCACGTTTAGGATTTACAAGAAAAAATGCAAACATAGCAATTAATTAATCTAAACATTATTGCATTTCATGAACAAAACTTTCATTAAACCCTGCCTTCCCGACGTCTTTCTTTTAATACCCTGCTTTACGAAGAAGAAAATAATAGACTAACAATCTTCAGCATCCAAACACAGTTTGTACGCTCTACTTGGATTACACTTAGCTTATATTTATCAGGAATATCACATTGCTTAAACCCTAGACCTGCTGTTGCATTTTTGGAAAGTAAACTAGGCCTCACTGTCTACTATGAGTGATACAGAAAACGAAATGTTCATATTTGCTAATATATTCTGTCAAACTAAATTTCTTTTACATCGTTGAAAAGAATGCCCTACAAAGTGTGACCTTTGATTTTAAACATGCTAAAAGTACTCTGAAAGTAAGCTGACAAATTAATTTTATGATCAAACGAATAAATATGCAGATTCACTTGAAGCACACTCTACAGACTTTTAAAAGCAGAAAATATTTCTAAACATTTTGCTTTACAAAATACAAAGTTACTTTTGTGATAAAAATACTTTGCCGCAATACTCTTCCAGATATGTTTCTAAGTCATCTAAATTCTATTCTTAAAATATGACAAACAATTAGACACCCAGTATCAACCAGTGCATAAAACACAAAATTTCCCTGCATTGTGCCTTCAGACTAGAAAACCTGCATGAAGTTGCTAACTACACTAAAACAGTCCATAGAATCGCTACTTTGTCAGCTCACTAAAAAACCTCCGTTAGGAGAAAAAGTCCACGCATCCACATGTTGTGTCACAGTTAAAAGCTTACAGCTGTGATGCATTATGGTGGTGTCTTTTTCAAATCCCCAGAACCAGAGGCATATAAAACAAAGTATTTAAATAGTCCTTCTAAAAGAAGGGCAAGAAATGAACCCAGGACACATCAGCATAAAGAACTCTCGAAAAATCCATATTATTAACTGCATCCTTGAAAATGAATTCTGATCCTTGTTCTGCTGAGAGGATTTCTTCCAAAATTCCTGGATGAACTCTAAGATTAGAGCGGCATCCTAAGAGAAAAATGACTTGACCTCTTCTAGTGCATCTACGGTTTGACTTTGAAACAGTCTGATCAACGTTAGCTTCATTTTACCAGGACACGTTCCTGCTAATCAGCTTCTTAGGTTTGTGGCTCACTCACTCCATTCACTCTAAAAAGGGAATGGACCGATCTTAAATGTCAAAACAGTTAAGTATAAAATATATATCTATCTATATATTTTCCCTTACTTGCCTGCCAAAATTTTGAGTGTTCAAAAAAGCTTTACAGTTACCTCTAATGTCATGTCACACCGATATCAAATAGTAGAAACTGTTTTACGCATCAAGTCAAAGGTGCATCTAAAAGGGTGCATAATATTCAGAGATGAAGGAGAAGGAATCCAGTAGAAAAGGCTGACACATAAGCTCTGAAGGACAAAACGGCGTAGCCTGGCTGAAACTCCAGAAAGATCTCTTCTTTGGGACAGCTGTGGGTTGGTTTTGTTTCAGTATGTCATAGGAAAGTAATCTGCATAAATAGTTTTCAATAAATTAATAAATAAACCTTTCTCTGTTTCAGTATATACAGAGTGTTAAAGACAAAAGAAAATTCAGAAACACATCTATAGAAACCCCATATACCACACAAGAATATCATCTCATGAAACATAAATATGTTGGTAGTAGCGTTCCAACATGTGTTTCCACACAGGTGCAAACAAATGCCCGCCTGTTTCTCTAAAAGCGACAAGTTTTTGACTAAAATTTGATCTTAAACCTTTCGGTTTTATTACCATCTCTGCACCGTAAACATATTCTCATTGGAAAAACACATAGACACTAATGACCCTGACGTCCAGATCGATATTGTAAAGTGAAGGTGACGACTTGGTAATGCCCAAATTAAAAATAGGACTGTATACAAGTATTTCCTAGAGGTCACCAGTACCTTTCAGCAAAAAAACGAACCCTCATAAATCTATAATTTTACTGACATTAGTAAGTCCAGCCTCTTCTTCAGTCAATTAGCAGCTAATAAGACAAATGCCATCATAAAATACATTTACATCATATTCTTTAAATATGTAATATGCAAAATATTTTGAAAAAAAAAGTATTCACATGAAACCAGGCAGTAGTCATCATTTACCACATTCCTGTTCCGTTAGAACAGTCTACATATCAGTCAACAGGACTGTTCTTCACGCACATCCTCTCTCTCCTCTTGTAACACCACAGACCCATGGACTCTGTCAATATTGCACCCGTTGGAAAGAAAAAGAGAGGATCGATAGAGGATCAGCTAGACCAATAAATAAATAAATAATCCTTCAGAACGAGAGCTGGTCTGCCTCTGATCGAGGACTTGTGCCAATGTCCTCACAAGGTCAAGGAGGGAGGGCCGGGAAAAGGAACCGTCTCATTCTTCGCGACAGGTGGGCAGATTGACGAAGGTGAATATGTTGAACTCAATGAGGATGGAGAAACACAGGAAGACAGCGTACATCAGCAAACAAACGAAACCCAAACGCTTGTCAAGCTTCCACTTGTTGAAATGTACACCGAGAACCTGAGAGGGAAAGAAAGGGTAGGTGGTGAGAGGTGGATTCAAAGGACATTTTTTTGAATAAGTGTTTCCCACATACCGTGAGAAACACAGATGCCAGCAGCAGCCCAACTGAGAAAATCAGGCCTTTACTGTTTAGGTGAATCTGAAAAGAATTGCAATAAAAAGTATGTTAGAACTTGCAGGATGTAACAAATGTATAAATAAATATAACAATTTATTTATCCTACGGAGACTCAAATGCAGACTCTTAAATGACTATTTTGAATTGTTTTGTCTGCTTCCTGACTTGTCACTAACACAAAATCATTTTTCTTAAACTAACACAAAATCATTTTTCATTTTTAATATCATCCACATTGGATATTTAATTGTTTATTATGGTCTTTAAAAACACTAATAATTTAATAAGACTGATAAACGTGATCTTGAGCAAATCGAAAAATGCTATTTTTCATACTTGTTTAGAATTTATTTAGACAAAACAGTATAGATTTTACTATTGATCATTTATTCATTATTGGCTATCACATAAAAATAATTATCAGTATCAGCACATCCCTAATATTTGTACAATTTCCTTCTCCTTTTCCTGTGAACTAGAAACCAGTACTATAATGTTTTTGTGTTTATGCTGACAATATATTAAGGACTGCAATCCTCTAACACAGTGGTTCTTAAAGATATAATTAGCTCAATTAAAATATTTTAGATCTTAAAAATATTTAGAAATAAATATTCTCTAAATTGATTACAATTTTAATTTCAATAATTACAGTAGGTCATCTTGAACCACTGCTCTAAGATGATCTTACCTAATGGTCTACAGCTACTGACAGGTTCTGAGTGCTATTATGATGAGACCATCTACAAATATTAACTAAACAAACCACGTTGATTTTTCATTTCTTCTATGCCAATGCTGTTTAAGTATTTGCCAAATAAATCATTAAACAACCATTTTTATTACAACATTTTCCACTTACTGTGGAGCCGTAGTCGATGGCCAAAGTCTGGATGGCCCAGGGCAGACCAAGCCCAATCAGGATATCAAACACATTACTACCAATGGAGTTAGACACAGCCATGTCACCCATTCCTGAAAAAGATAGAGAGACAGTTGAGACTAAAACAGAAATACAGAAATAAAACAGAATACTTTCAATTCTGATTCAGTGTTAAATGAGGAATTCCCCCACTGAGCCAGGGCTTTAAAGAAAAAAAAAAAGAAAAGAAAAAAGGAAAAGAAAAAATAACCCCAGTGCTACATGAGAAAACAGAAAAAAAAGTGCTGTGGTGTTCTCTTTTGCCACAAAACTTCAAAAACCATAATGCACTTTGATTTTGGAGCAGAGTTGCCAGGTCTGCAAAACAAACCCAGCCCATTTTCTACTGAAAACTAGTCCAAAACTAGCCCAGTTGCTTTTTTTCCCTGCGGTTTTCCCTCTGTTGAAATCACATTCTGTCAGGTCCCCTTCCACAGACATAGCATTCCAGAAGGGGTGGAGGAAGATCGCTTTAACCCACAGACTAAAAAACAACCCATAGCAACAGTATAAAACTGGCACAGTTGTACAGCAAAATTGATGATTTGGCAACACTGTTTTGGAGCTGGCCTTCTGTCAATCCGACTGTCCGTGGGTGAGGAATACGGAATGTAAAAAATGAAAATGAAAAAATGAAATAAATGAAGAAGAAGTTTGATCCCTCAAGCCCTCAAGCTGTCAAAAATCCACTGGATAAGACAAAATGATGCATTTTGGGCTACCAAGCATACTTTTGCTGACAAATAAATGTGATATCTGGGTGTAGGTAACATGAAGGAGGAGTATATATTGTTTATTTACATTTACTACCGATGTTGTAACAATAGAAAGCTTTTAACAACCTCCTCCTATTATTTCACTGGGGAAATTATAATAAATAATAATGCTAGAGCATGAAGAAATATTAATTTGTTTCTACCTTGCCGTGCGACAATTAAACTGGCCAAACAGTCAGGGACGCTGGTGCCAGCAGCCAAGAAAGTGATGCCCATGATGACATCTGGGATGCCCATAGTGTAACCGATCACTGTGACCTGCCACGAGAGTTTCAACAGGTCATTTCAAGCAAATCATGTATACATTTAAGAATTTCTAAAGTGAATATTTGTGAGGCAAGTCTTACCATCCAAACCATGATGTAAGAGAAGAAAGCAATCCAGAGGGTGGAGGTGACGAATGAGACCATATACCAGCGCTCCCAGCGAGGCGTGGAACAGTTGGGCACGGTGAGGAACAGCAGCAGACTCAGTGGCCAGGCCAGCAGCCACTTTAGCTTATTAAAACCCCCACCTGCACATGATCAGGACATCATTTTAGTCATTAGTCTTTTAATAGACGTTTTCATACAAAGCTGCCTATGCGGTTCACCTCCTGTCAGAAACATTTCCTGCTTATAGACAACCAGAACTTAACCTAAGATTATTTACAATATTTTTAATCAATCGCCTGTAATAAATGTACCGGGGCAGCGGTATGGTACATAGGGTCCTTCGTTGTCATCTTCCTCCTCTTCCTCCTCATCGTTCTCATTGTTTTCATTGTCCTCGTTCTCGTTTTCGGTGTCAGTGCCGGCTTCAGCTCCTCCCCTGTCGTCATCATGGTGACCTCCCTTTCGCCCATTCAGGCCCCGGTCCAGTCCTGCCAGCCCATTCTCCACCCCACGCTTTCCTGGGATCTTTACAGTCACCTCTGAGTCCCCGTTGCTGAAACGACTGTTTATCAGACGCTGCCTCTGCAGAAACACACACACACACACACATTAATCTGAGCTAACAAACAGGAAAATAAACATTTCTTTCTGTAATACAGATGCAATCAATAACCCCTTTATACAATTGTGACTTTATTTCTCACAACTGTGAGATTTACATATTTAAATCCCATATTGTGACTTTATTTCTTATTTGAAACTTCTCACAATTACCATTTATTTCCTTTCTTTTAGATTGGAATCATTCACTGGTTCATCCATTCATCCGTACCAGAGTTCGTTTGGAAGTGGACCGAGACCACCTCTTCAGCTGAGTCTCGATATGGTTGTTTGGTCCGCACCAAAGTGCAATTGCGAGTGCGATTGCTGTATTCACACCTGCCCAAAAGGTCCGCACTAAAAGGGGAAACGAACTTGAGTTTGATTCAATCGGACCAAACAAGACAGGTGCGAATACACCCCTAGTTTTTCCCCAAGAGGTCTCCCATCCAGGTACTGACCAGGCTCAACCCTGCTTAGCTTCAGTGGGTAACCAGTCTTGGGTTGAAGGGTGATATGGCTGTGGCTAATACGTATTAGTTTATTTTTTTTTAAATTTCAGTTTCCATTTCAATTTTTGATAAAGTTTAAGTGATTTTGTTGTGTGTTGATTTTGCCATATATATATTTATATATTTAAATATATTTTTACTATTTTTAGTACTTAGTTATGTTAGTTAAACTAAAAGAAATGGGAAAATTATGCTTTTAAAAATGTTATTTTATTTCAGGTAACAAAAATGTATTTTATGGTTTTAGTTTTAATTTGAGTTCAAGTTAATAATAACCCTGTGAAGACTGGAGCTTTTCTATCACGGGAATAAATAAAAACTTAAAATATATTCAAATAGAAAACAGTTGTTTTAATATTGTAATAATAATATATGTGTGTAATAATATAATATAATAATATGTAATAATATTTCATAAGAGATTTCTTTCAAAAACACTATAAAATCTACAAAATTTAGCTGTACTTTTGTTTAACTTTGCATGAAATCTATGTATGCATCTAGTTCTGGCAGTGTTTGACATAACTGTGTTTATGAAAGTGTGCGTGTGCTTGTGTGACTGACCTCTGTAATAAGCATTCTGGAGGCCATCGTGAGGCGTGTGCGAGGAGAGAAGTGGCTGGTGATCATGATTCTCATTCCGGCCTCAGAGAAGGACAGCTGATGAGGGTACGCAGACAAGAGTTCGTCCACCATCAGCACTGATGGCTTCCTGTGGAAATTTGCTAAGAGTGGCAGCAAAACAATGCAGAAATTTAGATGGGCACCAAGCAGTTGTAGACACTTACATAAAACAGGACTGCATGCATTACCTTTCTTAAGCAGCACGACAGTGGCATCACACCCATCGTCGATGTCTGTGTTACTTGCTGTGCCATTACCCAGGTTTGCTGAGTTCTTTTTCCGCCGTTCGATGTAATGAACCACCCGCGAGTTAAATCTGATTAACACCAAGGAAGGAGAGTTAATAAAATCAGCAGTGATGTGATTTACTGATGTGGAGTAGATACGAATAGCAATGAAATCCATGCAATAATGAAAAATTTCCATAGTGACAGAATAGAGAACTTACTTCATTAATATAATGTAAAATATGTACAGTACTACTAGGATGAGCGATTCCCACCTGAGAAGAGAAAAAGTAGCATAAATGACTCAATACAAAACAAAATGTGAAACAGTTGTAATATGAAAAATTAACAGGGTGGTCTGGTGTAACAGCAGCTTTAATCTTACCATGTCACCTTCTCATCATAGATGAACTTGAAAGAAAAAAATATAAAAGTTAAATTTACATAAAAGTTTGTATAAAAGTTAAATTTAACAGACAAATCACAATGACAAACCAAATTTCTTCAAACAGTTCTGAAATGTCACACCTTACCACCAGAGGGCAGGATTATCTTACTGTAAATATGAGCCCTGAGGATTCAATGTGTAATATAATATAATATACATCTGTTTGTTTCTTTATAAATTATATTATCAGCATAATTCCAGTGAAAAATTTACATGAACTTTCTGTTTATTTTCAGGTTTAAAAAAAGGAAAAGGTGTATCACCCCTTCCAAAAAAAAAAAAAGAGCTGAAGTTTCAACTATAACAGTATAAACTTTTACAATACAGTTTGTTGTTTCAGTGAATCCAATTTTTAATAAGGCACTGTGAGTAACATCTCAGATACTCTGTGTCCTGTGTACTAATAATTGGTGTTTGTTGTTCCTCTGTGCTGGGAACACATGCAGAGTGTGGGCAAATAAGAGGCCTGTGCTGCAGGCCACGGGCCCCACGGGAGTGCCACTTGCTTCTCCTCTCCTGCTGCGCGAGGAGGCCCATAGGCATGGGAGCATGAAAAGCTACTTAAGAGTTCTACTCACCACGATCAGAGCGGTCACTGAGATAGTGTAGTACACCGAGTCTCTCATTAACGTCCAACACGAGAGCCGTACTGCCTGCATCGACAAGAGAGAGAGAACACAAACACACTTAGACTCAAAGGGAGGGTGCCAGTGGAACTGAGCAAGTGTCAAAGCAGTAAAACTCTGTAATTTAATCGATTTACTTTCACCAATCACCTTGAACAAGTGTTTTTTTGTAGTGGTGATAGAAACCATGGGGGAAAAAAACAGTAAAATTTTAACAGTGGAATTTTAACAGTAAAAGACCATAAAAATAACACCCCCCCACCCCCCCCACCCCTAATTTTTTTTTAAAAAACACCTAAAAAAGACAGGTTTTTGGAAGTGAAAAAGAACAAGCGATCTTATAAATAAACTGGATACTGACATGCCCAGAATTCCCTGTTTGACATCTATGATTTGATGGATTTTAACTAAAATATTAATGTTTTCTTATTTTTTTTTCTAATCAGTTATGTACATTGTTTTTTTTTTTTTTTATTGGACACTTTTAGTGTCAAGCGTGTTATCATGACGGCGTTTTGTATTTATGACACTGTGCACCTTCCATATATTAGTCAACTTGTGGAAAAGCTACTTGTGAGCTTTGATTCTATACAGTATGTGGCTTTCTCATTTCCACCCTTTTTTGTGGTTGTCAGTGTACCATGAAGTTCAAAACAGAATTGATAACTTCAGTAGGTTGGTATTTTAACAATATATCAGCTAATGAAATATAATTTAAAACTTAAAATGATGCTACCATATTTTTGGCTAAAGTTCTGACAACCACAGATGTTGGTTATTTACAGTACATTTCACAGATTTTTTATTTTTTCAGTGTAGAGCATGTTTTGTAACTCGTAAAGTTTATCATATTACAGGGCCATACAGGTGCCACGATTTTGAAACAGACCTACAGAAAAACAACAAAACCAAACCAAACAAAAATGGTATCTTTAATAATGATATTGCACAATAGTTGAACAGTATATTAAGGAGTTTAGTTAAAAAAATCTGTAATCGGCACAATAAATAAATTGCATGCTTCTTTCATTCATTCATGGACTCAGTTGAAAACCCTGGTATTAAAGGTTTTTAAAATGTGCTTGTCATGCCTCTTATATAATGTGTAATCTGTGACTATTTCCAGATTTTTTTGAAAAGTTGGTCTTGGCTTGCAAACTTTAGAATACTGAATTAAAATGCGTGAATTGGAAGCGAGTGAAGGAAATGAATAAAGTAGGAACCATATATGGACGTGACATCCTGTACTGAATCCAGCTGATTGAACTGTGTGAAATAATCCATATTGAATGTGTGTCATGTTGTGTAGGGCGATTCTTCCATAAAAAGCATTGATCTACGTCGGAGCACCGGAAGTAATGCGCCATCGCTCATGCCAGCACAGCTTAACTTACACCACAGGTGACACTCTTTGCTTTGTGTTTCCATGGCAACTAGAAGCTCCATTGTTGAAGATGTGTTTTTTCCCCCCTTGACACTGATGGACTCCATGCATAAGTGTCTTAAGGCCTTGTGCCATTTTGGGAAAGATTTACTGATTCTAATTTTGTAAAAATCCCCCAAAAAATGCAAAATCACTGCATATGATATGTATGTGCATAAATAACATAAATATAACTATAAAATGTTTGTGTACATGTGTGTATAATAAGCAAATTTTTTAACATAAAAATCTAATAATAAAAAATATTTTTAAATACTACATGTATAAAATAAATAAATAATAATAATGTCATATAGCTTATCTTATAAAAAATACATATTCACTCACACATACAGCAATGAGATTATTTATCAGAGACACCAATGTTCAAACTTCCAAAACAAATTTCCTATGAATTAACTGTTCGTTTAAATTTGTCATTTTTCTCAATTTATAATGGAGAAGGGCATAAACAATTGTGTGTACAGGGCTGGGGAGTAACGAAATACATGTAACGTCGTTACGTATTTAAAATACAAAATATGAGTAACTGT
>JAUZSZ010000115.1:19455687-19468444 GCA_034780575.1 Labeobarbus marequensis | reverse complement strand
GTAGATGGGTTCGGCTCGCAGGTACACTACATGAGTCAGAACACAGACCCACGCAAGGACAAGAAAACCTCCCACCACTGCCACACAACATCTGCGGGAGTGTGGGTGGGTGAGTGGATGTGTGTGTGTGTGTGTGTGTGTTCACATGTGTACGCTTAGAACAGGGGTGTGTGTCGTTGCTGTTTGTATGAGTATACATGCTATGTAGTGATTTTTTTCTCCATAGAAGTTATAGACTTGTTTGTTGTCAGAAATAATTGACAGATCTGAACACTGCATGCAGCTGCACATGCTTTCTCTACATATCAATTTTTGATAGAAACCATATATGCTAGACCCTAGTGACCCTACCCACAGCACAATGCATGCTTAACATCACACCCTATATGTTACACTATATGTTGCACAATATACAGTACACTACATCTACATGCTACAACCTAGTATGAGCTATACACTACACACTGTACAGTACTTTACATGCTACATCTTACACACTATATACCACTTTCTACATGCCAAACTGTGAAAATATAGCAGTCAGGTTGTGGAAGTAAAAATCCCTTTCATTCTCTCCAAGAGAATTGATTTTAACAATAATTTATAAACCTTGCTTTGGGCTACAATGTTGTTAATCGATGATGTATGGTTTTGTTGAAGACATCAGTCTGCATTAAATACTCATTTTTAGTTTAACAGCAGAATTTCAGGTGAAAAACTACATTAACCATGATTCTCCAAAGAAATATCTACCAGTCAGAGAACTGTGACAAGCAAATTGTGCCAAAAGAGCACTTTAACGCCCACCCACTCCCATGAAGCACTGCAAATGATATAATAGAGTCAGTCTACCTACGCTGCTGAACTACTTAAATATTTGTATATGTATGCATATTTTTTAATAACCATAAAATATATTGTTTCTACATATAATCAACATCGTTAAATGAATAGGTTTATATTTCTTCATCCTTTTTAAGTATGTAATTCATAATGTTTTATAAGATTGGAGTTTTTTCCTCATTAAAGTTAAGTATACAGTCTTGTAACTTTGTCTTTTTCTCTGATGTTCAAATACTTTTAGAAACAAGGCCACTAATGCACACTGTTGCAATCTATATGTTACAAATTATACACTACACCCATTATATTCTACACTTGGCAAACTATACTCTTCAACATTACTCTAAATTCTTCTACACATTCTACACAAGAATTAAGCAAACCAAGATGTTCAAAATTACAGTAACTGTATTCTAATAATAGGATTTTGTTCAAAAAGCTCAACAGTATTTTACACAATGTAGGTTTTTCCAGTACATGGCTTGCTTTTCTTCAGAAACCAACTTGCTTTGGGGAATGAGTCTGACAGCTAGAAGCAAATATTTGTGAGATGAGATTACAGCTACAGTAAATCAAGCCTAAGACTGACCCAACATTTCATTATCAAAGATGATGCAAACCCTGATTTCATGCAGGTGTGGATGTCATCTAAACGCCTAGAAGGCAAAGAGTAATGGTGCTTCTCATATGTACAATAACATAGATGCATTATTGGACGCTTTTCTGGCTGCGTCTTTAGATTATGACTCTGGGTTTGCCATGTTTTGATGTTGGCCTTCGAAAACTATTCCAGGAACTGGGGGAATCTGCAACATAGTGCAACATCATCTCTATGTCCATTTATAGCAAAGCTCAAATGTGTATACAAACCCACATACACAAAAACAGATACACCCTTAGAGAATGAGAGAGAGCAAAAGATGCTTATTCGCAGCGACACATCGCGTGTAGCAGGCTTCGACGTCATTGCACTGAGTAATTTGACATTTAGTCCCCCTCACACGCCTCCCACCCCACATACCCCACAAAACACAGTGGAAATATCATACCTCCAGCTTCAACATGCTGACAATGTATAATATAATGTGTAATTTATGTCATTAAAGTATAAAAGACGTTCTAATAAAGGGATGAACATTTTTGGACCCAATACAATAACCTGTTCTTACTGTCGTCTCTCTTTCTACGTAGTTAAGTCTCACCGACATGTAAAGTCTTGTTAGGTTGTGTACATCCATAAAGTAAGAGAATCCATCTGCATTCATTTGAGCTAATTCATGTGTGTGAACAATGTGTTTGTGTGCAGTTAGTCATCCTGTCATTTTCAGTGGTGAACCAATTCATTCAGACATCAAAGTGCAAAATAGCAAGAGATAATATGCAAGCAACTTTCCTATCAGTCTTGCCAAAATATATTAGACAGTTCCAAGTAAAACAGGTAACTCAGATTCACCTTACACATCTACATAAAATAAAAATGTAAAATGTAAAAGTATAACATCTATTTTTGTTGATTCTCTCCACTATTAACCTTTTAATAACCTGAATAAAACACATTTTACTGCAAAGCCTACATAAATGTTTTCTTAATTTTTTTTTTTTGAAATTATACACTTCATTATAGATACCTGTAGCGTAACATAAAAACTGCTTTGCATTATTTGCTTTAAAATTCTGTGCCTGTATGTGCGTCATCCTCAGTTTTGATTTTTAATATCTATTTTCTGTACAAATGTGCACAACTTCCCTCATGTGCACATATGCACACACAGTCTTGCACATTCTGACCTTCTCTTCTACATGTGACAGAGCTCCTCGGGCCAGTGCATCCTCCTGAATCCACATTACCACTGTCCTCAGCCTGTCATACTGTCCGCAGGCCATTCCTTATTTAGAGTTACATCACAATCAAACACACACTCAACTTACACACATGGTTTATTTAACTCCAAACACACACGCTGGTAATGTGATGTAGAGCACTTTAATGGAAGGACAAGATGATTCCCATACGAAACAGAATGGAACAAGTATGAAAATATTAAAAAGACAGGGGTAGGTAAGATTTTTTCTTTCTTTCTTTTTTTTGTTGTTAATAAAATTCAGCATGGATGCATTAAACTGATCAAAAGTGATAGTAAAGACATCTATACAAAAGATTTCAGTTCACAGTTTCCACAAAAATATTAAGCAGCATAACTGTTCTCAGCATTTGTAATAATTAAAGAAGTTACTTGAGCACCAAATCAGCATATTTAAATACTGTATATTCAAATAGAAGACAGCTTTAAATTGCCTTTAAACTCTTTTTACTGTATTTCTGATCAAATAGATGCAGCCTTGGTGAGCATAAGAGAATTCTTTCAAAAAACATTTAAAAAAAAAATCTCATACCAACCCCAAAACAAAATAAATCTAAATATACATAAGTATCATATGTTTTAAAGTTTGTGGCATAAATCATCCCATATGTGAGATGTGATAAGTGGAATTTATGATTTTTGCCTAGTAGATGGGGGGGGGGGGGGAGTGGGAAATATAGCCATAAACTGACACTGAAAAGAGACAAATCTAGGGATGAGAATATCATACAGACTTTGGGAAAGATTAATCTGAGCAACAGCATAGCCACATGCTAACACTCATTAAAAACACCTTAGCAACCACATGGAAACATCCTTTTCAACCAGAGTTTCCACACCTTCCACAACAAACTGCCTGGACTTAAAGAAGCAACATCTCCTCTGGGAATCGTGCTTGCATGAAGCTTTTCTCTTTTGTAATATCCTCTGCCTCAGCATTTCCCAGAAATCTCTCTGGAACTGGAGTCACAGAAGAAACCTGGTTAGTCACAGTGAAGAAGACAACAAATATCTGTTTGAGCGTGTCTAAAAGATCCAGGTTGAGCCACCAGGGAATGTCTCCTGAGAAAGCTTCTCTTTATTCTGAGTGATGCGCTTTTACTTTGAGTTTCTTGTTTGTCTGATGGTTGCTGAGAGTCAGCGAGAAAGACCATGGGTAAGGTAAAACATGGAAACAAAAAAGAATCTTAAGGGTTCTCTTTCTCCGCTCTGTACTTGTGGCAGGAGGGAGGCTGGACCAAAGCATATGGCTTTGAAGCAAAGTGGAAGTAGATCTGTGGGTCTCCATGGAGATGTTCTCATGTTCTACCCAGTATAGAAAAAAATAACAATAAATAAATAAATAAAAACAAGAATTGAATGCACCTACTAATAGCACTGTTTATTTTGGAAAAATCTGCACTGGCCGCAAATGTTCATCTTGCAGATTGATAATTACTGTTAAAAAAACTGTAAAATTGAACTACAGTATTTTGTCCAAATAAATACAAAAATAAAGCACTTACAACTAAAATGAATCATTTTAAATGCTACAAATGAATTTATACATTACAACATTCAAAGGTACAGTATGCAAATATCCAGCATGATATTTTTTAAAGAAATTAAAATTTTTATTCAGCAAAGTATTTAATTGATCAAAAGTAACAACAAACACATTAATAATGTTACAAAATATTGATATTTTAAATAAATACTGTTCTTTCAAAATTTCTATTTATCAAATAATAATGAAAAAAAAATGTATCACAGTTTCCACAAAAAAATATTAAGCAGCACAACTGTTTTCAACACTGATAATAATAAAAATGTTTTTTGAGCACCAAATCAGCATATTAGAATAATTTCTGAAGGATCATGCGACACTTAAGACTAGAATAACGGCTGTAGAAAATTCAGCTTTGCCATCAAAAGGATAAATTACATTTTACAATATATTAAAATAGAAAATGGATATTTTAAATTGCAATAATATTTCACAATTATATTATTTCACAATATTACAGCTTTTATAGTATTTTTGATCAAATAAATTCACACCTGTTGTTGAGCATAAGAGACTTTCAAAACCATGAAAAATTCTACCCGTCTCCAAATTTTTTGAACAGCAGTGTAAATTAAAAAAAAAAAAGTCTAATAATGGTCAATAACCAACATGCTATATGGAGCATTCATAGTGCGTATGTCTGTTGGAGCAAGGACTAAAATGTAGAAACAGACAGGCAAACACACAAACAGAGAAAAGAGTGAGTGACAATGCAAAAGAGAGAGACAAGCTGTGTTTATAACTGCAATATTGGCTTTTCGGTAAAGCGCATGGTAAGCACATTTTCAGTGCTTTCTCTACTCTGATTGTGCAAATGCAGCTCAAATAGCCAGAGAAAGAGATCTGAAACTGAGGCTTTGAGGCGAGGGAGGTGTAAACTGTAAACAAAAGCCATTTAAGAGCACACAGCGCGCTGTACAGAAGGCATTGTCCAAATCATGAGTTCCTATGAGAACACTGACCGCTTCCATGTGTCTTCAGTGGACACTGTAGGATAAATGTAGAGGTTTGACAAGTAAGCAGTTCTGCTCCATTAGAGGAACATGAATATGACTGAAGCAAGAGGAATTATTATTTTATTATTTGTGCAGAATCAAAAAGGGCAACTTAGTTCGCTTTCCATTAAGAGCTGTAGAAAGTTCAAGTGGTAGAAAGTGATTAAATGACCAAGCTGTGTGCCGCATGCTGAATGTTCATCTCTCATAATGTGCCGTGATTGTTTTCTATGTGTGTGTGTGTGTGTGTGTGTGTGTTTTGTGAATGTGTGCACAGGGTAGCCGCCTGCCTAACTACCCACGCAGCACTGCAACATGGGCATCCCACTGATTAATCACCGTTTCTTGCTTTTTCTATCCATCTCTATACATTTCGGTGTCCCTTCTCTGTCTCGTGGCTTTTAAGTGACTGTAATCTGTGCAGTTGTCTTTGTATCCTATTTTTGGGCACGTTTAGACTTGTGTAATGGGACTTTGTACATTTATAATCAGACTCACAGTGCTAACATGAAAATTGTGTGGTTCTTCTGTGAAATGTAGTTTTAAATTTTTTTTTTTTTTTTGGCCTGTACAATTGAAGTCAGCGAGGTAAAAAAAAGTTCAATGAATGGGCAAAAACAATCAACACATTCTTATAAATAAAGATAAATATAGTCATAGGTTTGAAGTGACATCAGGGTGAGTAAATGATTACGGAATTTTTATTTTTGGGCAAACCAGTGTTTTAGATAAGTTTTAGTTTTTATTTAAACAAATTATGCCTTGGCAATTTTTATATTTTTTATGTTTTATATTATATTTTTATTTCTGTTAATGTTTATTTTTTCAAGTAATGAATATTTTTTATGGTTTTAGCTTTAATTTTGGTTAATAATCCTTGGGTGAACTATGTCTTTAATAGCACTAAGTATTTTAGATTATTCATAGAACTTTCACTAAACAACAGAAATGTAGAAAGAAAATTTTTCTCCTCCTGACATCAGCATGGCAACCGCAAAAAGGAAACAAAGAGAAAATAGACAGGTGAAAAAAAGGTGAGAGCAGGCATTTTAATCATCTGCTCGAACCTCAAAGCGTAGTCACATTTCAGCTGAGCGGTCCTACAAACTCTCTCTGCCATAAGCCTAGTGTCAGCACTGCTCTCAAAGGTCAGGTCACATGACTCATCTGCTATCCAAATGTCCAACTGCGTACATGGAAATACAAAAAGAGGAGCACGCTTCAGTTAGAGGAAGTGAACACAATACAATAAGATGAAAGAAAAAGGCAAATGCAAACACTTTAATTAATAGTGATTTGATTTTATAGGTTAATTGTAATTGTTCAGATCAATAATTTATTTGTATTAAATTACTATACTGAAGTATTTAACTTGAATCAATGATCTGTCAAAAAAACCCTGAAAATCAATTCAAGTGGGTAAACGTTTTAGGTAAAGTTAATTTCTGACAGTTGGTTCAAAGGTCATAATCTATTATCATGGCTTCCAGTCAGTCACTGTTATTGCTTGAGCAACATTAAATGCCGTGTGACAGACAATAGGAGTTGATGGATGAAGATGATAATTAACAGCTCATTAGCTTCAGTAATCAAGCTAAAGACGGGTTGTCTGATTGTTATGATGCATTTGTGAATATTCAGGAAATGCCGAGGAGGATTTGTGCACAGGCAGAACTCCTGAAGATTCACGGGAGAACACATAAAAAATTAAATGACTACACGTACACTAAGGATAAAAGAACGCGGAGAAAGGGAGATTCTCCCTGCAAAGCCAATAAAAAGAGAGAAAGAGAGAGCATACTTTGTCAGGAATAAAATTATTATAATTTATGAGATAATTATTAAATATTATGATAATTAAATTAAAATGTTATTTATTTGATGACAAATAAAGTAAAAACAAAGAAAAAAACAATTTAATCAGTGCTTTCTATTTAAAAATATATTATACAATACATAGTTCTTGTTACGGCAAAGCTGAGAAATCATTCTAATATGCTGATTTGGCACAAGAAACATTTCTTCTTATTATTCATGTTGAAAACAGTTGTGCTCTTAATATTTTTGTGGAAACCATGATCAGGATTCTTTGATGAACACAAAGTTCAAAACAAAGCTCAACAGAAAGTTCAAATCATTTTTAAATAAATGCTGAAGATATAAATATTACACAGTAAAAATGTCTGAACTATCACTTTTAATTAATTTAATGCAAACTTGGTGAACATAGTATTAACATTAAGGGCAAAACAAGTTTTTTTTTTTTTTTGTCAATTACATCACAATAGGTCTCCAGTCTAATATCACTTAAAATCACAAAAAAAAAAACATCACAAAAATCACCTAAACTCTTGATGTCCAAGTTTTTGTTTGCAGCCATGAGATTGATTCTCTCAGTCTGTAATGATAATTTAGGGCCTTCATTCATACATTTAAACAGTGTTGTCATTCCCAGCACTTGTGTATGTGTAGTAAAAACCAGGTTTGAATATCAGGATGTGAGTAAGACTTATTCTCTAGTGCAATGTGTAGACTTCTACAGCTGTATTAAAGGAAGAATAGTTTTAAACAGCAGAGTAAGGAAACCCTCAACCTCTGCCAAGGCGCCAGGCTGATGTTGGAGACGGGTGGGGGAATGGGCATCTGGACACGAGTGAGAGCTTAAGAGAACAGCTCACTCTTTAACGGCGAGATCAAGGAGATGCTTGGCAAGAAACACAGCCTCCTAAAGCACCAGGATCCCACTTGGAAACATTCACCCAAATCCGCCCACAGAAAAAAACACAAACAAAAGCAGGCAGGCCACGCTGTGTTACAGATGCAAAGCTGCTCCCTTTACCCCTCATAACTGCAGTGCCGGGCCATTACACACTGAGCTCACTGCAGATACAATGGCTCCCCATGGAAAATGACCTCCTGCTCTGTTTTATTTCTGGACAGATGTCAAATCATAAGTTTTGCTCTATCTCACCATCCATAAGACTTGACATTCCTCTGTATTCACTGCAGATTAAGTGTTTCCCTCAAGCCTAAAACACTCCCCTTTTCTACTTTAACCACATATAAAATATAAAAGTCATGCCAACGCATATAAAATAACAGTATTTATGACATACAGTGGCCCCAAAGTATTTGGACGCTAAAAATATATGCATTATTTAACTGCATTCTGCATACAAATAAAAATCGAACTATTTAAACAATTAACTTCTTCTGAGCCATTTTTGCATTACTTATCCAATTTTTGTCTTATTTTGAATCTACAATAACATTAAAAAGTTTGAGGTCAGCGAGATTTTTTCAAAAGTAATTAATAGTTTTATTATTTTATTATTGACTTTTATAAGATTTTAAGAAAGTATTAAATTGATCAAAAGTGTGAAAAGACTTAATTACAATTTAAAGAATTTTAAACTGTAAAAATATTTCATAACATTACTGTATTAACATACTGAATTATTTTTTACTGTATTTTTGATTATCAATAAATGTAGGCTGTGTGAGCATAAGGACCTTCTTTCAAATACAGTAAAATAATTGTACCAACCCCAAACCTTTAAATGGTTGTGTATATATTATTCTATTTTTCAATTGAAATCAAATGTGTTTTTAGTTTTACACATAATTTCCTAATTTTGCTATTACGGTCTATGCTCTCTCTCTCTCTCTCTCTCTCTCTCTATATATATATACACTTTTTTAATGAATGACTGAATGCCTGTGGATTTGATATTTTGTTGTATAATATAAAGGAATTTGTACATTATTAAATGTGACAAATTTGTCCAAATATTTTTGGTGCCACTAAGAACATATAACCCATGTATGAAGTTCCTAAACAACAAGCAAACTGAGCAGTGAAGTGGAATCAGATACTAACAGTGTGCTGTAGTTGATCCCGTCTACGGTAAATGCATTGCAGGGGGGAAAGAGGAGAGCTTTGAAAGAAGAGGGAGACGGTCAATCAATAGACCCACACAGTATCGATGACCCCTTTGTTCATCCTCGCCTCTCCCTCAGACCTGTTCTAATTGGCCTCTTCACATTGTCCAAGAGTGTGGAGCACAATGTAGCCTAGTGCATCGAATTACACAGTAGATCTACACCAACTGTGCAAATAAACAATGAATAACAATGAGGAAAAATAATGAGGAACAGATTGGAAACGTCAAATTGTTTATACTAATTCTGTCAGAAATTAAAAGTGGGTGTGAATGTGTTTACCATAGGATCTTGTACAGACATTAACCACATTTCACATCAAACTCAGCCATAGCAGCTGATAGAGTTGTGTTCAGTTGACTTTTCTTAGAGCAGTAAAACTTTTATAAGCCTTAATGTCTTCATTATAGGTGACGTGTCCGGTCTTCACCTTGCCCAGAAACCCACTGTTAACCTTTGAACTGGTCACAGCTCATGGGGTTCTATGGACTGAAACACACATTATGCTCCCTAGCCAGTGAGTCCCTAGAGAAACAATAGCAAAGTCTGTGTCAGCGAGATTACTCACTCATATGCAACAAAAGAGTTAGTGTCTGACTTACTGATAGTCCTGATACAGGACTAACACCTCTGTGGACTCACAAAATAGAGGAGAACAAATAAAAGACATAAGAATAGCTATTTCATTTTAGAAAACATCATTTGATCTTAAAGTTCATAGAACCTAGTTCACAATCCAATACACGTTCCAATATGGAAATTCTACCCGTAAAAACTGATTTTCAGAAGTGAAACTTTTTGCTGACTCCTTGCTTAATCATATTGAGGTGTTGCTTCCATTGTGGCATTAGTCATCTGGCATACTAAGTTCCTTAGAAAAACAATAACTCTCCTGTTTCGTCCGTGCTATTGAACCAAAAGAACTGGTAGACTGTGTGAGGTTTTTTATGTGTGTGTGTGTGGTGCTAAACCTCTTACCAGGTGGTGTGCAGTTCTTTTCAGCACTGGGCCCAACCTGCACTTCATCAGTGTAGTTGCTGTCAATGTCAAAGTCCTGCAGCAGCCTGCGGCTTTCCCACCTCTCACTATCTTCAGATGAGAGACTGGAGATGCCATAACCTGTAAAACACGTAGAAAAATCATCGTCATTAATCACGGCTAGATTAACCTATTTCCGTTGCAAATGACATGACAAATAGTCTTGTTTGAAACAAACCCTCAAATATTACAATCACCTTACAATGGACCCATTTATAAAACATAAATAACACAAATAATAATAAATATATGACAAATATGTGTAATTAAAAGTCTAAAAAATAATTACTTTCTATTAAGTTGGCACTTTTTTTTACCTCTTATGTCTTATCTGCCGTTCAGGGTTGGTAAGAAGACTCTTATTCTCATGCATATTAGATTTAAAAAAATATAGTAATACAGTATTGTGAAATATCATTACATTTAAAATAGCTCTATTTTAATATATTTTAAAATGTAATTTATTCCAGTGATGGCAAAGCTGAATTTCAGCAGCCATTACTCCAGTCTTCAGTGTCACATGATCCTTGATTTTCTGCTCAAGAAAAAAATTCTTATAAAAATGAATGTTGAAAAGAGTTGTGCTGCTTGCATATTTATTTATTTATGAAACCATTATATGTTTTTTCAGGGTTCTTTGTTGAATAGAAAAAAAATAGAAAGAGAACTTTTTGTAGTAATGTAAAAATCTTTTGATCAAATGTCACTTTTGATCAAATCAATGCGTTTATTAGGTCTAAACATATTGCAAAGCTGACTGTGTAACCAAGCATTTTTTCTGGAGTTCACTTAATGCAAATAAGTACTATGTAAAAGAGAATGCAGATCAGATTGTATACTAAATGTAATTTGGACAGCAAAAATATATATTCACATGGAAAAGATAGTGTGAGTGTGACAGTCATTTACATTTATTAAGTAGTCCCTTGTATCCACAGACCTCCAAGAGACTCGCAACCAGAGATGGCTAATGAAACATCTGCCTTTCTGAACACATGAAAAATGACTTATGGCCACTGGAAATGCATGGGCCTTGAATGTCAAAGTAAGAATTACAAACTTTTTCCCAATCTATTATTATCTAGCGTTATTATACAAACTAAAATCCTCAACACAGCTGAGTCTCGCACTCACGGCTCTAAGTTGGGCTCATCGCAGTGTTGTTTTGGGCAGGTCTGACCGGTCCAGCCCAGTATTACTGTGTGATATCTCCTATTCACACTGCATTCACAGGGACACAGTGAGCCAGAATGTGTTACATACTGTTAAACTCTCACAGGCTCCACTTCTCATTTGTGTTACTGTGAGCAGCAGAGCCCCGGAAGTCAGCTGGCGAATATTCATGAGGGCCGTCTGTGGTGCGGAGTGAAGCTGAGGCGTAATAAAAGTGACATCACGCGGCGAACGCTCCTGCGGCAGCGCCTCAGCCCGGGCTTGTCTGGTCTGGGAGGGGGTGATTATTCTGGCAGCGCTGTCATCTGGGTCGCTCTGTCCTCAAGCGTCTCTGCCCTTACTCCACTCCGCTCTACCGTCTTCCTGCGCGACTCCTTTCACTTACCGCTCCAGTCACTATAAATAAAACCTCTATATTTATCAAAAAACAGCACTCATGCATTATGACGTGACACATTTTGACATCATGATGTGACGCGAACAGTGATACAGAACTGGGATACGGTTGTAGGGAGTGTCAGAACACCCTGTTCTTCTTCGGCACTTATAAAAAACTTGAGTTTGTCTTTATCAACAAAAAGACAAAAAAGGAAAAACCGATCCAGACACTGACATTCCTCGTGGACACTGTTTAATAATTCATCACCCACTGAGATGTCAAAAAAATCACGAGTGAAGTGAAGACGGTTGTGACACTTTTGGAAAATGTGACACCTTAGCATCTTCCTCATGGTAAAGAGACAGTAGTGATCTGTCCAGGACATGAGAGACTAGCAAGCGAAGCACAAAACTGAGCCACACAGATGCTTCATCAGTATATGATGCCTCCATCTTTCAAAGGGGAATTCGTTGTGCTGCTTATTTGTACACGCTGTCTCTGTTGTTTTAATGCCCGATTCACTAAAGGAATTATGTAAATTAGGTAGCGGCACAAATGTGCTCACAAAATCTATGCTAAATGCAATTTTGCACGCTGCAGTTCTTGATATTGCAGGCCAGTTCTGAGTGTTGGGTTGTGGAGGATGCAGCAGACTATGGCCAAAGTCCCTTTGAGGCTAGTCAGTAAAAGTCCCTTTCGAGGAAAATCATTTCACTCTGCGGCCATATTTGCAATGCCTCTGGGCAGCTCATCTCAAAAACTTTCCAAATTCACGTTTAAATCGTGTATTTCAAATCAGCTACAATACTGGCATGAACTATCCCTTAAATTTTATTTCTTTTGCTCAAATAGCATTTAAAATTCATACACTGCTCAAAAAAATTAAAGGAACACTTTTTAATCAGAGTATACAGGTCCTTCTCAAAAAATTAGCATATTGTGATAAAGTTCATTATTTTCTGTAATGTACTGATAAACA
>JAUZSZ010000115.1:19319136-19339637 GCA_034780575.1 Labeobarbus marequensis | reverse complement strand
GAGGTAAAAAAGACTGCCACCATCCAGGTTGGACATGGTGAAACCCTGCTGCCTCTGCTCTCACTGATGTCCTACTTTAAAGATGGAAAAAACGTAACCGCAGAGAATCTTTCATTGCAGCACAACCGCACATTCCGCTCCAGTCAGATTGTATCTTATGCTGCGAACTTAGACTTTGTCCTGTATGAATACAGTCATGGACTCAGAATACAGTTGTTTCTCAATGAGAAGCCAGTGACCTTTCCCAAAATGAACCATTCGGCTCCACTATATGAAATGGTCAGAAAGCATTACTCAAAGCTCCTTAATGACTGTGAGTTTAATAAGGAATGTAATGTGCCTCAATCAAACCTCAGGAACACTGAACTTTGAGTGAACTTTGAGTTAGGTTATTAAATAGTGAATTACAGGGATCAGTTACTGTGAATTTGCAATGAATGCATCTTTTTGTACTTTTGATTCTATTTTTTTTTTTCATGTTGTGGTTGAAGATTCAATATATAGTTTTATTTATTTTAAGGGTTACTAAATTGCCAGGGGGTGGTAAAGGGAGTGACATTTGTGCTTTAAGAATGATTTATGTTTGTTCTTGTTTTATTTGCCAAAGAGAATTATAATTATATTGTGCCAAATCATTTGTAATTCTGTAATGAAAGCAATTTAACAGAAAACTTGAAGTTTTTTATATTTTATTTTAATAATAACTGTATTTTCTAGTGAGTAGTTCACTGGGTGGGTTTTTATAAAAGTCAAAGACCACATCAGATTGGATCAAATCTTGAAAATGGGTTGGTCAAAAGAAAAAAGGATTCTGAAATCTTGGTTTTAATCTGAATCAAACATCTGGTATGTTGTAACATTTATTTTTAGTAAATTATACCCCATAATGACAAAATGAAAGAAGTTTGTTTGAAATCTTCGCAAATTTATTAAAAATGAAAAAAAAAAAAAAAAAAAAAATCACAAGCAATTTTTGAAGGATTGAAGAAAATACTAGTTCAGTCTTTCTTTATCAAAATGTAATGTTTATTTGTAAATTTACTAACAATTTCTGAGTGAAAATTGCTTCCAAGTTAAAAAACAAGCAATTTTTCAAAAGATTGCTGAGGTATGTTTTACAAGAGAATACTATTTTCCTACCTTTATACTTTGAAATTTAATGTTTAATTTAATGTGTTAACTTTGCAATTACCTGTATAATTTTCTAGCAATTTTTTGGCAAAGTTGTTTCCAAGTAAAATGCTAAATCACAAGAATTTTGTCGTAGCACCCAACAACATTCACAGCATTCAAGACACTGTGGGTACTGTAAAAAAAATAAAAATCTAAAGATTACTGGAGTATGTCTTATTAATTCAAAATGTCATGTTTAATTCAATGTGTTACTTGCAGTTTCTTTGTAATTATTTGTGAAATGTACTAATCATTTCTGAATGGAGATGAAGGGGGGAAAAATCAAGTAAAAATGAGAAAAAAATAAATAAGCAATTTTTTTTGAAAGATTTTTACAGTATGTTTTACAAGAAAATAAATACTAATTTCAGTCATTCTACTTCAAAATTCAATGTTTAATTCAAAATGACTATTTCTTTGCAATCTTCTGTAAAATTTACTAGCAATTTTCATTAGAAAAGGACATTCATTCATTCTTTTATTCTTTTATTTTTATTTAAAAACAAAACAATTTTTCAAAAGATTTTTGAATAAAAATCCTATTCCTTCTATTTCGAAATGTAATGTTTAAATCAGTGTAATTATCCATAAATTTACTAATAATTTCTGAGCGAAAATTGTTGTAAAACTGAGAAACATCACAAGCAATTTTTGCAAAGATTGTTGAAGTAGGCCGACATTTTACAGGAAAATACTCCTTCAGTCCTTCTCCCACAAAATGTCATGTTTAATTCAATGTGCTCCATTTCTTTGTAAATATTTGTGGAATTTACTAGTTATTTCTGACTGAAATCGTTCCAATCACATTTAGTCATTCAGCAGATGAAGAGTATAACAAGCAATTGAGCATATGATGCAATAAATGCGAGAAGTGCTAGTAATACAGTACAAGCCCACTAAATCCCACAGCAGCTTTTCTCAGTGCATGACATGCATTTGTGTTTTTTCAAGAGAAATGAACAGATCAGACACAAAACCCGAGCGTCACGTCACTGACCCACAAACACTGAACTACTGAACCTGATTCTCACGCTACTGTATCAACATCACTTCATCAGCTCTGGAACGAGAGGAAGACAAACGCCGAGGAAGGAGAGCAGAGATGGGCCTGGCTCTCTCTCTCTCTCTCCAGAGAAACGCTAAATATAGAACGACCGAGAGGAGAAACCCACGAGACCACGACACATCTGCAGTCCTACAATTACTGCATTTGATGCATTATAGTTCAACAGCATGCTTTCAGGAGAAATCTCCATTTATCAATGCAAAAACAGAACTGAAGACAACGTGTTCTCACTGTATCTATCATAAATCAGGCCAAAACTGTAAATAACTTCATTTGCTTATAAAAGCTGAACAAGAAGCATTCATTTCATAAATAGAATAATGAATCGGTATAAGCAATATCATGACAAAAATGAAAACCTCAGCTGGTTCACGTTTATTTGCAGGTCTTTTCACAATACAAATTGTTTTCCATGAAACAATGTCATTATTTACATTTGCTCTAAAATCACTTAAAAGGGTGTTTAACGCATGAAATTAGTAAAATCTACTTTAAAAACGATTCATTTATACATTTTTTGGCATGTTATACATTTAAAAAGATATTTACCCGTTTTACTAAAACATTTTGACTACAGACTTTTTTATTTATATGCACTAATAAACAGCAATATTTATTTGCATATATTTTACAGACACATTTTAAAACATGAAAAATGCTACAGGGAGATCAGCGTTATTATACTATTATAGTTTTTTTTTTTATCATTTCAATTTATTTTTATATTTTCTGTTTTTATATAAATTTTTGTTAAAGTTTTAGTAATTTTGTTGTTGTTTTTCATTTCTTATTTAAATATACGTCTATATAGTTTTATTCAATTTTATTTGAGTTTTTGTTATTTAAGTACATTCATTTAAACTAAATTAAAATGAGAAATATTGCATTGGCTAAAAAAATCTGAAAAAATATTATTTCAAGTAAAGGAGAAAATGTTTTTATTGATTTGAATTTTAGTGATTTAAAGTGAGGAAAGCGTTTTTTTTAGTGGTTCACTTTTATCAAACTGAATCATTTTTCTGCATATGCACCGATAAACAGTAATAGATTTCACAAACCCACTGGTGTATGATTATATATCAAGGATAAAGGCCTGCAAGTTCACTTGCTTATAAAAGCAATAAAACGCCTCTGCTTAATATAAACTCGTGAATTGAGGAAGCACTGATTTCACAGATAAATCTGTATGAGCAATATCAAGATGAAGATCATAACCGCAGCTGTTTCGCATTTATTTGTAGCTCTTCTCACAATACAAATCATTTCAAAATTGCTTTACAGTAAATGTGTGTTTCAGATATCAGTCCCATTTCCCATGAGGCAGCAGGTGTGTGAAGGTTATGGCATCGTTACTCTTCCTCTGGGACGAGGCTACGCTGTTCACGTGGGACTGCGAAGGTCGGAGGTCAAATCTAACCACTAAAAACATCTGCCATATAATATGGATGCATAATTATAGAGACCCTCCGTGGGGCTGTTACCATGGCAGCGCACACACTTCCTGTGGATTCTACCATCGGCCCCGTATGACCAACAGCGGAGCTTGATTCATCATTACTGCAAAATATATGACATTATTTACATATGTGATCTTAAAAGGGCATTTAATGCATGGAAATATAGTAAAAATCTAGTTAAAAACACAGCTTTTCACTAAGCAATGAATAATACTTACATATATTTTTTTATTTTTGGGGAAAAACCTGCATATGCAAATGCTTCGTCATGTCACTTAAACTACTTATTCATCATTACTGTGAGATATATAAATACATGACATATTATTTATATATTTGCTCTTAAAAGAGCATTTAATGCATGAAAATACAATAAAATTTTTATTAAAAACAGTTTTTTACTAAACAATATTTTACGAGTTTGTATTTATATGAGCACCAACAGCAATATTTACCCACATTTTACTATAAATATTTTAATATCTCACATCAAGACTTCTGAGCATTTCTGAGTCACAATGAAATGAATTGATAATAATGAATCATATTTATTCATTTTTAATTTTTATTTATATGCACCAATAAAGAGCAATTTTTATGTACATACATTTTACTAAAACATTTTAAAATAAGAAAAATGTAATGGGGAGATCAGATTTATTAATAATTTGATTTATTAATAATTTGATTTTAAATCTGTTTTCATTTTAATGTTAAAGTTTTACTAATTTTATTGTGTGCTTTTGTCATTTTAGTAGTTTTTAAAAAAAATATGTCTATGTAGTTTTTATTATTGTTTAATTTCAGTTTTAGTTATTTTAGTACATCAAGTTAAACTAAATTTAAAAAATGAGAAAACCTGCCTTGGCAACTACCTGAACATATCTATATTCTATATTATAATTTACTGTACTTCAGTTAATGTTTTTTTTTTAATAGTTTTAGTTTACGATGATAACCCTGACAGAGACATTTGTAAATATTTCTGAATAACAACGTAAATGAACGGTTGATGAATAATCATATTTCTTCATTTCTAATTATATGAACAAATAAACAGTAGCATTTCTATTTATGCCTTCATATATATGAAAAATCTCACGAAGGGATTTCTGTGAACATTTCTGACTGACAATGCATATGAAAAGTTTGAAATATTCAAATCAGAGTTTTGAACAGATTCATTGAAATGATTCAGTGAAATCTCAACTCTGAAGCACTCAAACGGATGACTGCTAGTCTTCAATATTCAGATAAATGAAACACATCTAATTCACTGAGATATTGTTGTTGAATTCTGCAAAATGACTGAAATCTGATTATGAACACTGGCTATTTATGGGCCAGCGCTACAGGGAGGTTTTGCACAGAAAGCTGTTGTGTTGGCTATGAGCATCGCTCACCTGCTGACATGCATGTTACAGCCAACAAAGCCTCTCATTCAGAGCACAAACCCGCGGCTCATCTCAAAGCTCACCTCTCAATGCCAACCATACCAGTGTGACCTTTACAGACCTAGAGGTCTGAATACAAGCGGATGACAATGGCCAACTGAAGCATGCAATATGATGTTTATGCAAGGTACAGATGAAAATAAACAATTCTGCAGCCGTTTATATTACATTAAGCCATCTCAAATATTCACCGCTGACAATGTGCAATCAAAAAACGCTGTGATATCACAATGCACTGTTTATTTGGCCAAAAACAGTGTATAAACAAAACCAGAACTCAAAAATGTAAATATACCTATCAAAATATTTGATGAAAATTTGGGTCATTATTATTTCAATCATCACATCGGTGGATATAAATATATAAAAATATAACAATTCTTTGGGTTCATTTAGTGAAAAAAGTGCATGGGAAAACAGGTCATGATTGTTTATTTTACTTCTTGCAATGAAACTCTGGCATTATTGGCTGAAACGATGCTTCCTCTGGTTGAAGAACAGCCTTTAGCCATTTCAGAAAAATACATACATTAAGATGCATATTAAATATCTTGAACTGGCAGAGGAACACATAAAACGCCACTTCTTATCTCTATCGCCCAGTCCGGGTTCCAATACTATAGTCCTGAACACAGCGTGAGTTTAACATTTGTCCACGAGCGTGAAACATCTGTCAAACATCCATTTCTACAGACCTTTTGGTGGCAAGACCAACAAAACCACAATCCACCAAAACGCTGTAACCAATAGCCAATCAATATCTTTACTCTGTAGCACAATAAACAGCAACATCCCATTATGGCCTCAAAAAATGAGTCTGCATGTGCTTCAGGCCGATGCTGTTTACATCATTCGTTCTCTCATTATACTGATGGAATCTGAGGGCAATACCATGGTATTTTATACACCAATGATTGCAGTATTCACAAATCATGGTATTGGCACAGTACCCCAATGCTCATCCCAAAATACCATGGTATATTCCCCAAAAAACACAGAACTTTATCCTTCAAGAGTCTAGGAATGGTGGAATACAGTGGAGACACACACTGACTGCGGTGTGGAAAATTACAGGCTTAGACCAACCCAGAGACAATGTGTCTTACAGTAAAAATACACTTAAACTGATTGTTAGCGTTTAAAAATAGCCTGTTCCTCGAAACACAATGTAGCTCCAGTTGAGTTCAGCCGCCATCTTGGGAGGCGTTCACACACAACGCATTTAGCGATATTAGCACAATGATTCATTTATCGGGTCATGTTTGAAAGAAACATCGCCTAACAAAGGCTGAGGAAAGATCAAAGGAAAGGAAAGGAAAATCATCTTCTCCACACACACCCAGTTACAGCAACACTGCTTTACTCGATGAAAGCTCAGGGAACAGTGAATCATAACTTGGAAGCAATCCCAGAAAACCAAACTCGGTTCTTATTTTCCGGTTTCAGAAGATCCAGCAGGATCTCGGTTGATCCCAACCCAACAGGCCACTGAACACATTTTATTATTTATTTTATGTGCATTTGTATTTATATCCTCCACATACCAAAAAACAACAAAACGAAACATGCGACTGAATCAGCGCATTAAGCGTTTAAACGCCATATCACCTTCAGCCTTACAATTTGATTATTGATATTAATTCATGGATCAGTGTCCGATCATGCTGTATGTGGTCGGATATAAAACACAGCGCCCGCAGAACGCGTATATAGCGATTATCACCGTTTATTTATGGTGTATGGTGACCCATACTCGAAATTTGTCCCCCATTTAACCCATCCAAGTGCACGCACACAGTAGTGAACACACACCCGGAGCAGTGGGCAGCCATTGTTCCAGCGCCCGGGGAGCAATTTGGGATTTGGTGCCTTGCTCAAGTGCACCTCAGTCATGGTACAAGCGCATATTTACCTAATATAGCAGGCTTAGTGTGTTTTCTTGTGCCGTTCCTGCTGAGCCCTGCTTTGATCTGGGATAACGGTCCATCACTCCACAGCTGCTGGCTTACTTTCTTCCACCCTGGCCTGAAACAGACATTCCAACTTGGATCCACCCAACAGATGATAGAAACATTGCAAGGACAGGTCTGGGATTTGTTGCTTTTGACCTGAAAAGAAGAGTTTTGAGATGTATTAGATTTTTGCCCTTGCCTTTGTCTCCAACTCCCTGTTTGCCCTGAAACCAGTGCATTGTTGACAGTCAACCTCATATTTCCATTCATTGTCTGTGGTTAGACTGGAGAAAAAAAAAGAAAAAAAAAAAAAACACTTTACTCCAGTAAAGCGATCCGAATTGCACAGTCTTGCAATTTGTAAATACATACATTCAGTCAATATTTCAGTGCTTAATTCATCAGCGCTGAAGTGCTCAGAGGGTACATCAAATTAAGACTAGTCTTTTATGATGTTTGTTTTTATAATTAAACCTAAACTGCACTAAAGCAACTGTTCCCTGAATTGTACCTTGAATTGTTCCACTTTGAAATGACAAATGAAGCACTGGGTGAAATCAATCACACTGAAAACTTAAAGGGAATTAAACTGCTTATTTAAAGGTTTAAAGCCGAGCAATGCCATAAAACTCAGTGTCGAACTCTCCTGGCAGGATATAAAATCGGTCAGTCCACCCTGGTATTGATCTTTCACATTGATTTCATTTAGAATTGTGGGGGAATAGACAGAACAGGAATCTAGGAATCCAGCATTTTTTCATTGGCCATTTAGATGACATCATACTTTGCGATTCCCATGTAGCCCTTGGGAATCTTACCATTTGACAGAGGAACATAGATCATGGATGAGGGATTTACAGCCTTCCTAATGATAAGCCATGCTGCCATCTACTGTTCTTACTAATAAACCACACACAAAGCATAAAGACAAACCCAAGCACCCAAAAACGTCAACAAATAAGTGATAATGATCTGAATAAAAAATAAATAAATAAGAGAGTCATTTAAATTATTCTCTTTTGAGCTCTTTCATATCTTAAAAATATATAAATTATTGCTTATTTAGTTATTAGCAGGAATATTTAGCAGGATGTCTAAAAGAATAAAAGCAAAAAGTTAAAGTTAAAGCAAAGAGTTGATCAAGGAGTTAGCATATGACATTTAACTCTTTTTAACTATTATCATTTAAACTTATCTTGCAAAGGAAAAAAACAAACAAAAAATAAAAACCAGTTAATCCAGCTACTTAAATGACTTAAATTCATTCTTATTGTATGTTCACTTAATTGTAATATTATGATAAAACAACCCTAATTAATATAATTTATTTATAATATTTTATCCAATATTTTTAGTATACTGTATATCATGGAGACATTTTTTTTAATCAAAATATTCATGTTGTGGGATTGGAAAGCTGTGTGGCTTAAAACTGTGGAATTTATTTCCACAGCTGACATACTATTTTTTTTCCAACATATACAATTTGTTGCAACTTTCTATTTTTCCACAGACATGCCGCAGTAAATGATTCAACAATACATTTTTGACAGCAACATAGAATCTGCTTATTAATAAAAGTTAATTAGTTAACACTTCCTAGGAAGCTTCACAAATCCTCATTACTAATTATCCTAAATGGTGGCTATCAGGCATGAACTGAAATGTAAAGATCTGGATAAATTCCTCAGAAGGACACTTTGAAATGTCTCCTCTCGTCTATGCTGCATCTGATTGTGGCTTATCTCAGCGCTCTGTGGTCTCTTTCTGTTGAAGTGAGAAATAGCACATCCTCTCAGTTTTGTAGCTGTAAGCCACTCTTCCGTTAATAGAGGAGATGGGCCAAGTGCCAGGCGCTTGCTGGCAGCCCGTGACCAGCTCTGTCTTAACTCTTGCAGCTATAGATTCTCTGCTCTTTGAAATCCCATCTTGTGCAATCTTTATCTTGTTAAACTGCCGCCCATCAACTTGTCCTTTCCCCTGAACGATCCAATTATCCCTGCCATACTACATAACATATACACTAACAGATTCACGCTTATATGCATCAATACCTTGAAACACACATGCATAACTGTATACACAATTATATGCCACTAATTCACACACGTACAAAATGTACTCAAGACAAACTGGCTGAACAAACTGCCTTAAATATGCAATTTGTTAATGACAGTTAGTTTTCCAAGTAATCACATTTATGACTTTCACTTGGTCACTTACACTATAAACTACATGTGTGTGTTTGTTTGTATGTGTATACACACACACATACAGTATTCAGCCTTATGGTAAGTTAACTTACCGTTAACCAGTTAACAAGTTTTTAAGTGTAGTTTTTTTTTTTCTGTAAAAATTACAAACCTTTTATACTGTAGTTTAAATACAGATACTGGTATAAATCCAGTTTAACCCAACAATAAATATAGTGCTTATAAATGTAATTTAATTAGTCTTTCATGAATTGTTTCCCAGCAAAAATATTTAACAATCCTTAAACATGTTAAACTTACATCAGAAACAACACTGCATATGATATTTAGGCTTGTTTTGACAGGACACATCTTGAAAAAGAGTATTTTTAACTGCACTTACAGATTTTTAACTTGTTTATATTAAAAATAAAGTGAGTGTGGTCAGATTAAATACACTCATATTAAAACAAAATCAGACAAAAACAAAAAACAAAAACATTAAGAATGCAGTGAGTGAAGTTCTAGTTCTGTTGTAGAATTAAGATAAAACACATCAAATGCCATATGTCATATATTATTACAATTTGTATTTACAGTTGTTGTGTTATGAGTGTTTAGTGAGAGGAATGCATGGTAGACTGGTACATGCAGATCTGAACCTGCAACATGGCTCACACATTTCAGAATTCAGATATTACATTCCAGCAAAACAACATAACGTGCTTAATAGGTTTAGTTCTTCTGCAGTCACACAAGGATTTTTGCTGAAGCACAGTGTTTAAACCTGCACCGGATGCTTTGTGTTTCAGAAAAAAAGAGCCTGATAGAGTAACCGCATCATAAAGCCAAGGCCCAGGAGACTGCTGCATGAACAGAGAACTCAAACACTTCAAAATGTCCAGCAGAAATAGGCCAGAGCTACTGAACTCTATATGACAGACACTTCTACAGACAAAGATAATCCATTTAGCTTGAGTGCTAGGTGACGGAAAACACATTACAGGAGTTATCAATTACCGAACTGCTGCCTTGGGACTATTAGGCACTTTAGAATCATCACTATAAGAGAAGGGCTTTCCTTTCATTCTATAAGCCATATGGAACTACAATCATGTTACAGTACATGCCATATCCAAAGAACTGGCTGATTAGCAGGAGATGAGTTGTGATACTAAACTTAACAATAATGTTAAACTGTAAAAGTCTGTAAAAGTAAAAAATGTGCCCTGAAATGTTTTCTAAGAAAGAAGTAGGACTATGTCAGTCACTGAAGTGAATAATAATAATAATAAAAGGCTGAAAACATTTCTGATTATCAAAAAAAGCGTGGGCTGTTCCCTGACTGTTTTCCCCACCCGTTTACAGGCCTAGAACTGTCAAAGAGACAGGTGTGATTTCAGGACACCTATTTCAGTGATAACTGTCAGGTAGTAGGGACAATTTGTGCATGGCATTCTAAAATAAAAAATGAAATAAATAAAAAATCTGCACTTTAAAATGCCAGCAAAACAATGCTACAGGAAAAGTACTGTCACCGCAGTAAAGTGCTAATTTATTCTAAAATGTATATATTTTTAAATATTGTAACTTACAAACAAATAGGTATTTTATCGTTTTAAATTGATTATTGATCAACACAAATTATTCATTACGCAAATGTAATATTTTGCAATGCAGTTTTATCTGCAAGACTAAAATCAGAGATTCCAAGCAGCTCTGGTAAAGGTGCAGCCTCAGATCAGGCATTATCAAGATGATGCTGACATGAAGACCACCACTTTGAGAAGGTTTCATAATATTCTGAAATTGACTGAAGGTCAGTGTGTGTAACTTTGAAATTGAAGAAAAGGGGGATGAAGAAAGACATCATATAATCATATAAGGCCTTTGGGCAATCCTGCCCATATTTCTGGTCTTTCATGCATCTTTTTGTTTATTATATACATTTTTCATATTTTTCCTTGTGTAGATTGTAATCAAGTATTTATTATTTCAGAATATTTAACTATGTCCTGTTTTCATATTTTGTTTGCCTTCTTTGTACACTCTCTCTGTCTCATTGGTGTGCCCCTCTTCTCTCTATAAAACTTTTCTGCTCATCATGGAGTTTGTGATGTAAAAACACTAACTACATGCTCTTTCATCACTTCTTTCCTAAAATCCATTCATACTTACCCAATTTCTTTCTCTCTCTCTCTCTGTGTCTCCTCAGAGTTGTGCTAGTTCTGTCAGGTCTGTGGATCTCTCTGTGCCTACAAGCCTGACAGCCCGTCCTCTGCGCAAGATCACTATTAAGATTACCATCCCAACCAATCATTATTTATTGAAGTACAATAAGCAGCTACTGTCAGTCAGTTTGATTTTATCAACAAGAATTTCTAATAAAGACATATCAAAGGCACTTTGAACAGTTTTTAAAAGGCAAATTCAGAAACTAACTAATCTTTATCGTGACTGCAGGCAATTAGTTTAACAAATCCTGAAGGGCTACAAACTCGCCATTTAAGCTTAAATCTTCTCTTTAAATAAAGTACAATAGAATTTCATAAGAAACTAAAAGAGATTAAGAGTGCAGAATAGCCTTAGATTTGAATATATATGATATATCCATGTTGTATATTGCTATTCTTTTACTTGCTTAGAAAGTGTGGCTCACAACATCAAGCTCCATCTGAGACACATCTGCTCCCTGTTGACAGTTAGTTAGATCAGATAGCATTGGTGAAAACAGGGCTCATAAATAAACAAATAAATAATTGAGACTAATTCCACATTGGCATCAGTTTATATACGAGTTCCAGGCTTAGGAAAACTTCAAGAACACATTTTTTCTCATCATATGGATTCACATCGAATTTATCTACTATATTGCAAAAATACAGTTTACTGTAAATTAACTTGGATAGCAAATACAACCCATTACTGCCCTCTATTGGTACATATTAAAAATACATGAGATTATAAAAACATTACGTGTGTGTGTGTGTGTGTGTGTGTGTGTGTGTGTGTGTGTGTGTGTGTGTGTGTGAAGATTTTAAAGTTTTTTTTTTTAAAGAAATTTCTGATGCCCATCAAAAACAAAAACAAAATAAAATAAAATAAAAAAAATACCTACAACAACAACAACACTGGTAATATTGTGAAAATATTATTGCAATTTAAAATAGAAGTATTCTGTTTTAATATGCTTTTAAGCAATTTATTCCTGTGATGCACTGCAAAATTTTAATCAAAGGATTTCTAAAGATTTATATGTTGAATAAATTCTATTCTTTTCAAGCAGCACCACTGTTTTCAACATTGATAATAAATAAGCATATTAGAATGATTCCTGCAGGATCATATGATACTGAAGACATTCAGTTTTGCATTACAGGAATCAATAATATTTTAAAGTATATTAAAATAGAGAACAGTTATTTTAAATTGTAATAAAATTTTACAATTTTACTGTTTTTCTGAATTTTTGATAATCAGAAACTTCTTTAAAAAACATTACATATCTAACTGATCCCAAACTTTTTCAGCAGTGTGTACATTTATACATTGTGAAAAAATATAGATATTTTTCAAAGGGTTCCAGAATACATTGTGAAATTTACTAGCAATTTCTGAGAGTGAATCATTCTAATATGCTGATTTATTAATATATATATTTTTTGTTTTAAAAAGCTGTGCTGCTTAATTTTTGTTTTTTAGAACCTGTGATACTTTTTCAGAATTCATTTATGAATAAGAACAGCATTTATTCAAAATAGAAATCTTTTTCTAACAATATAAGTCTTTACTATCACTTTTTATCCGTTTAACACATCCTTGCTGAATAAAAGTGTTAATTTCTTTAAAAACAAAGAAAGAAAGAAAGAAAGAAAGAAAGAAAGAAAGAAATTACTGACAACAAACTTTTAAATAGTAGTGTATATTGTAACACAAAATTTCAGTTTTGAATAAACACTGTTCTTTTTGCCTTTTTTTCTTTTTTTTTTAATCAAAGAATTGTGAAAAAAAGTAGCACAGGTTCCAAAAAATATGAAGCAGCACAACTGTTTCCAACACTGATTATAAATCAGCATGTTAGAATAATTTCTGAAGGATCACGTGACACTGAAGACAGGAGTAATGATGCTGAAAATACAGCTTTACTTCACAGCAATAAATTATGTTTTAAAGTATATTAAAATAGAAAACAGTTATTTTAAATTGCAATAATATTTCAGAAAATTACACTTTTTTCCCTGTATTTTTGATCAAATAGATATAGAGCCTTGATGAGCATAACAAACTTCTTTAAAACCATTAAAAATCTCACTGATCCCAAACTTTTGAACGGCAGTGTAGGTTTCACGAAATTTAAGTATATCAAATTTCCTTCAATTTTCAAAATAACATCACTACAAGTATGAAGCCGCTTGCTCGGGATTCAGGTCATTTAGCGAAGGATTCATGTGATATCACACGGATTGTGATTCTTTTCGAACGTTTCATTAAAAGAACCGACTCATAAGAATCATTTGTTCGTTAGATCACTTGAAATTGATTATTCCCGCGAATCGTGGAACTTTTCATTAAAATGGAATTTTGGCTACTGCACATCTCGGACATACATGTCAAGGAATTTTACACATTTTGGAATAATAAATTGAAAGTAGGACTGTAACACAATGTTAATTCTGATATTAAATAGGCCTAACACTTTGCAGGTTACATTTTAATGAAAACATTTTCTAAAAAAATAGTTATTAAACGTTGCTGTGTTTTCGTTGCATCTACATAGGAGCTTTAACCAGCAGATGTCCCCAATGTGTGAAATTTTGAATGGCTTGAAACAGCGAATCATTGAGTCATTTTGCAAACAAATTGGTTCAGTTGATTCAGTCTTGAAAAGCGTCGCCTCTGTCAGCAAAAGGCGGAGCAGTAGTTTTAAGTGTTCCCTGAGAACATGATTCTACACTCCGAAATGAATAGGTACTTCTGTTGAATAAGTAATTACTTTGCAACTTTTGAAAAAGTATGTTCAAATGTATATTGTATGAATGTGAGTAGTATGAATGTAGCCTAATCATTGTGATTGTCATGTGACCGACCAGCATCACTTATGTCGCTTTACTGTCGAATCCTCTCCCGTGGCCCCATGGGATTGTAAAGCGACCATTGGAAGTGCACTTTAGAATCTTGCTGGATTACTTTTTGAGTACTGGTTTTTGAATCAACCTTATTTTTCAAAGCGGAAGTAAGCCGTTCTCTTTCATAGGTTCACTTCGATGCTGCATAACATATGACGCAGTGGGAACACCCCCTGGTGTGACGATTGCCTGAAGCCCGTATTGAATCACATCAATTCATTGGCTGATGGAGCGAGATCCCACCCCTACATCATACGTAATTGACATACACCCGCGTTCGCGCCATCTTACCCCTCAGATTTTCCTCTCTTCAGAAGCGTTCACTTCTCGTGGTTTTTCTGGCCCATTCCTTTACGACAGCTTAGATTTCTTTCCACTTCTGCGACCGCATCTGTGGAATATTATTCTCCGAGCGGTGAGTGGAATGGATTTTCAACGGTGCCAGCCGTCGTGCTCTCGTCTCATCACGAGTGACGATCAGCACAGTAAGTGCGTCAGATATATGGGCCTAGCCCATGCACGAGACGCTATCTTTGGCATCTCTAACTGCAAGTGCTGCGCAAATTTAATCTTTAAAAACTTGTGCGCTATACTCACGGTTTTTGATTGTGAATCTGCCGTTCTCTCCCACCGCGCTGCTCCGGAGGCCTCTTCCCTCCGACTCCAAGGATTTCCCAGGCCCTCCCCAGCCTATACAGAGCTGATGGGCATTTTGGCATGTGACCCCCGAAGCTGTTACAGAGCTTCATAGGGCTACCGACCTGGCCCTTCATGCTACTAAGCACACAGCACGGGCAGTTGGACGCAGTATGGCAGGTTTGGTGGCGGCTGAGCGCCACCTGCGGCTGAATCTTACGGAGATCAGGGAGGAGGAGAAGCTTTTCCTTCTCCTCCTCCCTGAAAAGGAGCCAGTCAGTAAAGTAAGCGACCTGGCACATCCCCCACCATACACAGTCTGGGGAGCCCGCAGTCATTCTGCTACTCGCCAGTGGGTAGATTTGAAGCACCCAAACAAGCCCCCTGCTGCGTCTTCTTTGGGTCACTCCTGATATGAGTATCAGGAAGAGGAGAGCTTCCCCCGTCTCGTTGGATTTCGACAGACCGCTGAAGCTTATCTGTCGCTAAAGCTTATCTGTCTATGAGTCGCTCTCCTCCACCAACTGCGCCATCCTCGCTGCTAGATGTGTCTCGAGGAGTGCAGGCCACTTCCCCTCTTCAGCAATCATTGAAAGTAGGAGACAATTTAGGTTTTCTTCCCTCAGGGTTGCTGCATGCTGCAGGCACTATTTGCACGGTGATCCAGCGCTTTCCCCCCATGTCAGCTTCTCCTGCCCTTGCCTTTACGGCCTCAGCAGGTCACGCTCCCACACACGAGGGCGTTTTGAGCTTTCCTCTGCTTCAGCCGGGCACATTCCCCTCTCTTCAGGGGGACATTCAGAGCGAGGACCCCGTATTGGCATCCCCCTTGAACTATTCAATTCTGCTACCTCTGTTGAATTTCCTCCATGCCTGTAGGAATTTGCCGGGAGTGTCGCCCTGGATTCTTCGTACGATCCAGTTCGGATAGACACTGCAATTTTCTCGCAACCCCCCCATTTCAACGGGGTCTTTCTTATTGCAGTGAACAGCACCGACGAGGCTTCTGTCCTGCAACAGGAAGTCACCTCTCTTCTGCTAAAAGGAGCAATAGAGGAGGTCCCCTCTTCGGACTTAAACCACGGTTTCTTCAGCGGGTATTTTCTAGCCCCGAAGAGGGACGGGGGCCTGCGTCCTATTCTAGATCTTCGCAGACTGAATTATTCCCTCTACAGAGGAAAATTCAGGATGCTGGCGCTCAAGAGCATTCGCGCCCAAGTCCAAGAGGGCGACTGGTTTGTCACTGTCGACTTGAAGGATGCCTACTTCCACATTCAGATCGTTCAGAGGCACAGGAAGTTCCTCAGGTTTGCCTTTGGGGGAAAGGCTTACCAATACAAGGTTCTTCCCTTCGGGTTAGCTCTGGCCCCAAGGATGTTCACCAAGTGCATGGATGCTGCTCTGGCCCCGCTGAGGCTCCATGGGATTCAAATTCTCAACTACCTGGACGACTGGCTCATTCTAGCCAATTCCAGGAAGCAGGTGATTCGTCACAGGGACTCTCTCCTTCTCCACCTTCGCGCGCTTGGCCTCTCGCCTACTAAGAGTGTCAGGCGTCAGTCTCCATGCCCTCTCAGTGTGGCGGGACCCCAATTTTCTCCAGAAAGGAGTGAAAATGGGAGATGATCACGACGGATGCTTCCCTCTCAGGATGGGGTGCGGTCTTTGAGGGCAGGCCGGCTTGCGGTGTCTGGACAGGCAAGTACCTCACATAGCACATAAACAGCCTGGAAACGAGAGTGGTTCATCTGGCTCTCATTCACTTTCTTCCGTTCCTGGTGCACTCTCATGTCATCGTCAGAACGGATAATATGGCGGTAGTTTCACACATCAGTCGCCAGGGAGGCTCTCAGTCTAAACACCCTAAACAGGCATGTGTGCCAACTCCTCCTTTGGGCACAGGACAAATTTTTGTCCCTGAGAATGGTCCATGTCCCAGGGGTCCTGAACCTGGTGGCAGACTTTCTGTCGAGACAGAAACTCAGGTCAGGGGAATGGATGCTGAACCACCGAACAGTGGCTCAGATTTGGGAACGATTCGGCACAGCAGAAGTGGACCTCTTTGTGTCTCAGGAATCAGTTCAATGCCCCCTTTGGTTCTCCCTTTCTCACCCTGCCCCTCTAGGGATAGATGCGCTAGCGCACCCATGGCCGGACATGAAACTATATGCTTTCCCTCCGGTCAAGCTCATCCCAGCGGTCTTGTGTAGGGTGAAGATGTGCGGAGTCTGCCTTCTTCTAGTAGCCCCATTATGGCCTTTCCAGACGTGGTTCTCTGAGTTGGTCTCCCTTCTGGAAGGCGAGCCTTGGGAGATTCCAATAAGGAAGGACCTGTTGTGTCAGCTCCAGGGCAAAATTTGGTACCCACGTCTAGAGATCTGGAAGTTGTGGGTATGGCCGATCAGAGGTTGCCCATAGTCTTTGATCTCTGAGACCATTAATAGTGCCAGGGCCCTTTCCACTAGGAGGCTCTATTCCTCCAAATGGAGAGTTTTTGAATCCTGGTGCATAGCTCTTGCTGTGGACCCAGTCAACTGCCCAGTTGGTTCAGTACTGGACTTCCTGTAGGATAAGTTTTCGGCTGGAGCGGCCGCTACCACCGTGAGAGTCTACGTTGCGGCTATTGCTGCTCGAAGGGACTTGGACGATGTTCCTTTGGGTAAACATTGTTTGGTCTCCTCCTTTATGCGTGGGGTTAAGCGCTTGAGGCCAGCTCATCCTCTTACTTTCCCTTCTTGGGACCTTTCTGTTGTCCTGAAAGGGTTGGTGGAGCCTCCTTTTGAGCCTCTAGGGCCCGCTCCTGAGAGGATTCTGACACTAAAAGTTTCTCTTTTGTTGGCATTGGCCTCTTTAAAGCATGTAGGGGACTTGCAGGCTCTCTCCGTCAGTGAGTCCTGCATTGAATTTGCTCCTGGGCTGGTCAAGGCATTCTTGAGACACAGACCTGGTTATGTCTCCAAAGGTATCTCTGCGTCTTTTCTTTCACAGGTGGTGGTGACGCAGGCTTTCTCTCCCTCCTCTTTGAGTGAGGACGGTAATCTTCGTCTGCTCTGCCTGTTACGGTCAGTGGCTTGAATGGTGTCTAGTTTACCTTTTTTGTTGCCCCTCCCTTGTTTTTCTTGGCGTCGCGTTTACTCTGAGCATGTAGACGCGTGCACGCGCACACTCTCTCTTTCTCTTAGGTGGATGCACCTGTTCGTTGTTGAGAGTAATTGACTGAGAGGAGTTAAAAGACGCCAACGACGAGGAGAAAAGGAGACGACAACTTCTTGTGGGCCAGCCAGCAAACAGCGTTTATGAGCCTTATTCTGTTTTGTTTTGTTTTGTTTTCCTTTTTTTTGTTAATTGTTGTCTGTTTTGTTAAATTGTTTCTTGGTTGATCAGTTTGTCGTAATTGTTATATATTGAGTGAGTGAGTGAATAAATAGTCTCGAGCAGTTACATCGTACTCATTCTTGTTTATGTTACATAATCTCTCTCTTTTTCTGAGCGTTTTAATGAGAGGTTGTAACACTGCCCTGTTAGGGCTCTGAAGGTGTATGTGGACCATTCCAGTCAGTGGCGTAAGTCCCTACAGTTGCTGGTGTGTTTTGGTGCAGGCCGCAGAGGGCTAGCTGCATCAAAACACACAATTTTCCTAACCCAGTGGGAAATTGTGTGTTTTGATGTTGCTAGCCCTCTGCGGGGAGCTTGGGAGGAAGCCATCGCCCCAAGCTTTGTTTAAAGGGGTCGCCCTGGAGGACATCTGTATGGCAGCAGGTTGGTCCTCTCCCCATACTTTTGTGAGGTTTTATAACCTCGATGTGAGTATGGCTCCTGGCTCCCAGGTTCTTTCTGTTTGAGCCAGTTGTGTTTTAGTGTTCTGGTCTTTTATGGGCCAGACTAGGCAGCGTGTTGGCTTGGCGTGTGTGGTATATCGTTCCCACTGCGTCATAAGCTACGCAGCGTCGAAGTGACCCTATGAAAGAGAACGTCTCGGGTTACTTACATAACCAATGTTCTCTGAGTAGGGAATGAGACGTTGCGTCCGCTGCCAAGCTCCTCACGCTGTCGACTTGCTTCTTCGACAGGAAAATCTGAGGGGTAAGATGGCACGAGCGCAGGTGTATGTCAATTACGTATGACGTAAGGGCGGCATTTCGCGCCATCAGCCAATGAATTGGTGTGATTCTATACGGCCTTCAGACAGTCGTCACACCAGGGAGTGTTCCCACTGCGTCATAAGCTACGCAGCATCTCGTTCCCTTCTCAGAGAACATGGGTTATGTAAGTAACCCGAGACGTTTTCTCTGAATGTACAAGACGGCACTTTAGCCGCTGTAGTTAAATAACGAGAAGAATAACAAAGTGCAGTAAGGTAAAACTGTTTACATTACAAAATAGTGTGTTCAGAATTAAGAAAATGCAATAAAATAATATGGTAAGACACACTAATTTGCAATATCAAGCAGCAAAACGAGCTGTTTTGTACACCTAAAAATAGCTGGAAGCAGATGACACAAGAAGCCAGACTCATTTACAAATGGCCACGCCCACTCTTAAGGAAAAATAAGGTGGATACTCTGAATTCAAACACACATTTACATACTGCTTTTCACTTACTATATATTAGGGAAATATGCAAATTCGGCTCCTGTAATATGTTTTCACCTGTAATATGTTATTGGATGCTAGCATAGCTTGTAGCTCCAGGAGCTCATGGCTGGGTCTAGTACCCTTATGGCACTGACCGTAGAAAACTAATTAGCTGATGTATTTAATTCCGTCAGAGTGCATGGTGTAATCTATCATGCTTGGGGGAGACAAACAAAATAAACTACTCATGCAAATTAAACCCACAAGAGCTCTGGGCAAATCACTTTATTCTCTTATTCATTTATGTCTTTCCAGCAGCCTATCATGGAAATCTATTCCTTACTTCGCCGCCCATAATAAGCACAGGGGAAGGTGCTGATTCAATGCTTTGCAATGAAGAATAGATCAGACATGCTTTGATATTCCCTCTGTAATATATCGACTTTTATGGTCCCCTCAGTGTGAATTCTGTACCATCTGGTAAATGCAGTCGATGCATGTCGGCCAGTGTATTCTGTCGCCACGAAGGCAATAAATGCCCTGCTCAGAGTCATGTAATGTAATGTATGAAGTGCAATTAGTCATCTTCCTCTCTCAGGTGGCTCTTGGAGCTGGTGTGAAGCTCATCCTGATTGGTGTAATAGGCCAAAATGGAATATGGCAAAGATTGCATAGTTTTCTTTTCAGTTTGTTTGTTTCTTTACAACAGTGAAAACTTAATTTGCATAATTGTTGCAGGCTGGGGAATAGCAAAGAAATTGGGATTGAATTATGTTAAGCTGTTTAAATCTTATTTTTTATTTTTTTTTTATTTTAGTAACATATTCATACAAGCTGAATCCAAGCTGTTGCTTGTTTTTGAAGTCTTTG
>JAUZSZ010000115.1:19221296-19231298 GCA_034780575.1 Labeobarbus marequensis | reverse complement strand
GGGATCTCCCGCCACAGTATCAGGCCTTGCTGGCGTTCACCTCAGTTGATTGAAACAGCTTGACGGCTCGATGTCTTGCTGGGAGGATTGATGAGAGCATTACATTTGCAACTAGAAAATCAGCTCCCCTCATAAATGGCGAAGGAACATTTGGCATGTTTGCATACAAACAGGCCATAGATGAAAGCATAAATCTGTACAAAAAACAAAAAAATCGGAAGAGTAAGATGGGGAAAACACAAACAGTAATACCATCAAGGCCACTTTTGCGAAGACTTCTCATCACAACTTTCCAGATATGCAAAAAGCCAGCTGCTGAAAATAGTACAGTTATTCCATTCTCACAGGTGCCACCAGGGATCATGGGTTTTAAGATATAAATGCTGGCTAGAGTGAGATGGTGAGAAGACCAGCCAATAGGAAACCTGCTCAGGTGTCATTATCTTGGCGGGGCGTTAAAAGACCACAGCGAGAGGCCCCGCGCTTCTCTCTCATACATGTGCAAGGTGTGACAACCTCTCACCATGGCTCCCATGCACCAATTGTCTAAAATAGATCTGAACGGTTTCAGATGACGATGTCAGACCAAACGCAATATATCACAGTAAAATGGGAGCAAAATGGGATCAAAGTCAAAATATTCAAGTTTCATTTTCTTATGACCTAACGCTTTGCTGCGATACTCCAAATAGCACACTTACACTGCAGCCAGAGACTGATGTTTTGTAATTTTCTAAATATCTGACTCTTTTGAACTATTCTGGGGATAAGAGGGGAGAACAGACCTTACCCCATCTATACAGTAATTAACAGTAAATGTGGCTTCAAGGCAACTAAAACTCATTAAAATGACCAGGTTCTGCGGCACTTCCCCCTTCCTAAACCAATCAGGGTCCGCAACTGTGCCGGACTTGAGGCTATTAACAGAGACATGAATTAAGGATCTTAATTAATCTCAAGTGCATTTACAGATAGCGCTGATGTATAATACTTCTGACCGCAATTCAGGTCTGAAACGTGCACCTTATTTCCAGCCTAACTTTTCAGCCTACATTTCCCCATTAAACTTGAGAGTGGGTCTCCAATTAGACCAATTTGCATTTGCTAATATCATAATTATATCTTTGGACATTAATAGAAAGTGGAAAATGAGAAGCCTAGTGAAATCACAGCTTGATACGTGGCTGACAGACACCACATTAGCCTCTTCTATTACAAAGCAAGAAATCTGACATGCTGTTTTCATGAAACTATAGTAAGTTGATGACAGAAGTACGTGCTATTAATGTCTTACACGTTTACAGTAATGCTGAGCGAAGCACTAGACCACTAGAAACAACATACTTATCCCATCCTAAGATCTCCATTTCTGTTATCAGCTGGGAATAATACTGAGGTGGTGAGAAGGACTGACATCCTGGTTGGCTCTTCAACGCCACTTCCTGATAATAGACAAGTTCGTAATGAGAATCATTTATTCAATCAGCGGGACTCATGTGCTTATTATGGTAATATGATGCTGCACATTACATCATGTATAACATTTGTCAACACGAATATGGTAATATTCAACCCCGGGGACAAATCGTGCAATATTTTAAGAATATTTACCACTACTGTCCTGAGTTCCAGGATAAAAGCCATCAAATTAGTTGAATGCTGTAACCTCTGTTAAAAGAAAATCAATAAAATACAAATATTGTGATTAAACAATTAGGCTACATACACAATATCAAAACCAGCACCTGTGATTTGACTAATGAGAGTGACCATGAGAGTTAATTATTAATCATTTTAAATTCATAAGAAAATAATGAACTTTAACTAGTTAGGGTACTGCATAAATCTAGGCAGGGTAAATCATAAATCTAATCTTTTTACCCTAGAGGAAATATGGAAAAAGCATTCCCCCCCCACGCCAAACATAATGTGTTAATTAAGACGTATTTCTAGAATGATGAGGAATAGCTGCAAACTATTTCCCTTTGATTTATTGTACCTGCTTCACAATCTGTTGATAACCATGAAGTAGCCGTTTCATTTGCCAGCAACAATGTAATCTGAAAAACAACCAAAGACAAGCACAAGAAAATTAAACAACATTAATAATAATATTTTTGGAATCATATATATATATATATAAACAAGTCAAAACGGTTAAAATGAAAATAATAAAAATGTACTGTTTATGAGTGACTTAATTATACTGGCTCAACATTACATACACAAATTTAAATGGAATGAAAAAGGTTTGAGCAGTTTAAAAGCATTTTGGTAACTTTAGCAAAAAAAAATATATAAAAAAGAAATTGATTTTACAGTAAATTAACTTACAATATAGAGTATTTTAAGTGTAACTGAGATTGATTAAGACATTTTATATGTGACTATATCTTGAACTAATGTTCTTCACGGTGATATTTTGTTTGATATTCTTGTTTATGTTCTCTGCTACCTTAATCATTAAAAAACGCAATAACATAACATTCGATAGCCACCATATACAACAACTACTTTTAAAGAAATACTATTACAATCATACTTTGCCTGTTTCATCTGACGATCAGGCGGCAGAGATATTCTTATCCTGAAGTCTTTTTCCTGTCGAAGATAAAATAATGAGAAAAATGTGACACTTGTGACAACCGGTTCACCTTCTGGTATACGATTCACACGACATTACACATTCACACTGTAAACGAAGCTGACAACCTACGCGGTCTTATTTAGCATGACTGTGAACTGAGATGTGAAACTTTTCTTACCAGTACCGTGATGAACCCGTCATAGACTGTCTTCTCCTTATCAAGCGGAATAATCATAGGACTTTCTCTCATCAGCAAACAGTTCATGATGAAAAATAAGTATGCCAAAGCACAGGCTGAATATAAACCGCTAGCTAGACACCTATTTAGATGTCTTGACAATAAACTAACACAAACTAAAGCTTTATAGGCAGAAAACTGTCAATCGCTGCTGCTGCCAGAAGCTTTGTCCGCTGTTGTTATACAAGCAAAGCGAAAGTAATTTCCCGCGAAAAGACTCAAGCGTCGCTGACGTCATTAAAGTTTGAATGGCCGAACTTTATTTGAACTAATTTGCAACAGAAATTAATACCCAAATTTATCTCTGCAATACTATATTAGCGGTGTACACGTACATAATCTCTCAACGTCTTGTAAAATAAAGGTGCTATTGTATGACATATAACGCTTAGTTTATATTCGCGCCTTTAACCAAAATCAAAACAAGCAAACACACTGCGAACAGGTAGGCCAAAACGCCCCATGTGACACAATTCTAGAAGCATTTTGCAGCAAGAAAAACACACGCTACGATTGTATGACTTCTGTCCTCCAAACTAAAATTCCAGATCGTCGTATTTTGTTGTATCTGCTGGGTGAACAAGTGAACGCAATAAACCTAGACTTGCATATATATTAAACAAGATATAACGTAGTCAACTAACGTATGAAGAGCTTGAACAGTCTTTTCAGCACTGATATTTTCAGGTAGGGGCATGTTGTCACACGTTTTTATTAAACCATACATTATTGTAGTTACTTGTGCAATGTTACCTTTTGCATTTTTTGCTGTTTCATGAATAGTATGTTTTCTCTTATACATTGCTGCTTTTGTTTTTTACTATAGCAGGATATATTTTTTTCTTTTCTTTTTTTTTTACTCGATTGGCTAATTTCGAAAGATGTATTTATACTGTAATTATAAAAGAGGTGCTTATTTATTTAAGAAAAAGAGTATTTGTATATTAAATTAAATAACAATGGTTCTTCAATACAAAACAATAGTATTTTAGTGTGGGACATGATTTCAGTTTACGTGTTTTTTAATGAGTTGAGTTTTTTTTTTGAACAATAAAATTAAAGACATTAAAGTCATCCATGCTGCCCTCTTGGAAGTTTGCTAAGGCTCCTTAAAGGGCCACCTACTGTAGTTGAGAACTGGTTCAAGGCGTGTATTATTTGTACCCAAGATTATGGTGTCTATGTGTTTATACCGAAACTAATCATGAAGATATGTTCACTGGACTAAACAGCGTGACACATAAAATAGCCAGAATCTCACAAATATCAGCATATCAGTTGTTCTCTGACAGGTTTCCATTGTGGCAACACCCCACTTACACATTTATTTTCCACCTATAGCCTATAGCACCTGTCTTGCATTAATACTTTGGTGAAAAATAACTTTCCCCTGCCTTTATCATTTTCTGCTCCAATTCTATGGATGGAGATGTCTATGGATGGATGTTTTGGTGTCTAATTCACCCTTCATTAAACCTCACAGGCTCTAATATGCAGTGTGTTTTTAATCCAACAATGCTCAAATATTCAGTAAAGCTGCCTTTAAGCAAACACACATCATTGCAGCTGAGAGCCCTGTATTGGAGTGTGTGATTGTATATTGCTTGTGTAGAGTGTCAAGCGTGCGTGCTACACATTGTGCCTGGAGAGATTGATGTTTTGTCATCCACCTGCTTCTAAGCTGTAAAAGCAAGCGCAGCAAAGGCAAACCTACCCAGCTTCAAAATCCAAACAAAGAAATCTTAGTGGGCTGTTTACATATCTGTGGAAGGATATCTGGGCTTGTGTTGATGTGGTGCTAGAGTGGTTGAGAGATCAGTCCCCGCACAATGGGTGAGTGTTAAATGCTTTTTTTGTTTGCGACAGTGAGGAACAATTTAAAGCGATTTTGGCTCTGGCTGTGGTTTGGAGAGGGTGAGCCTGGCAACCTCACATAGAGAGAGAGAGAGAGAGAGGGGTTCCTATTTACCTTCACATGCAGAGATGCACATGCACAGGGTTAATGGCAATCCTGAATAAAGGATTTAAACAATTATGCTTTTCGGAATTGCTGGAGAAACGCGGATTATCTCTTTTCTTCTGCTATTGCCTTATTCCTGCGGCATCTGCCTTTCTTTTATACCTTTTGAGGAGCGTGATCTATTGTGCATTGTTTATCTCCAGCCATGGTCACTTCTCTGGAATGCAATTGGCTGGAACTACATTGTGTGGGTCTTGCTCCCTGCTTTTTTTCCCTCTCCCTCTCTCTCTAACAGATTCTTTTGAAGCGAGACAAGAGCAGGGGTGGCCGATTTATCGCGCCTCTCCCTCTCCTTGCCATGCATTCATCTGAATGAGAATAAGGAGCTATTGTTCTTTTCCGATCTCGGTAGACAAGTTTTAATGCTGTTTTTACGAACCGGTTTGAAAATATATCGTTATTGCTAGACTGCAGATTGTGAGATCCTTTTATAGGTGATGATTTATCTAAGCTTCCTTCAGTTTCTCATATACGATCAGATTAGAACATTCTTGATTGTAATGCATTTTTTATTTAGTATTTGTAAGTTTGTAGAGGACCTTTTAGAAAATGATTATATTACAAATATTGCATTTTTTTGTAGTATTATAGTTTTTTTACTAATATAATATATAATTTTTTTACACAGTTTTTAGATAATGTTTTTAATGTTAGATAAATTATTCATTTAATATTTTTTGCAATATATAATTTTGAAATAAGCTTTTTAAATCTGTTTATATAATTTTATTATAGTATGTTATAAATTAAAAATCTAGATTTATATGTTTACTTTCTCAGCCCTGAACACCTGTGCATACTAAGCAGACAGCGAGAATGAACCACTATGATGTAGACTTTGGCATGTGTATTAGTTGCAGCTTTACCAGAGCTCCCATAGCTGCCCATTATTTGAATGACTGGTGTAATGAGACGGATCAAACCCGGTGCTGAGCTGACCAGGGAAGCCGTGCATGTCAGCTATTTGGCCAGGGTCCTGGACCATCATTACACTTTCTTTATGGAGCCATTCAGACTGTACATGAAGCACAATATGTCAGTGGAAATTAAAGTGTCCCAGCACTCTCTCCTCGTTCCTGCTCATTTACCGTGCGCACTGGCCGTTAGCCTTTGCTTGTCTGTAATGGGACACCTTCCCATGTCTCACCACCAGCCAAATACTTCAAAGTTATATACTGCTTGGATATAGTTCACCAGTGGCTAAAAGTGAAAAAAAGGATAAAAAAAAATTGAAGAAAAGAAGAGAAATATCAGATTGTACCTTGCTGAATGTCTACAATATGGGAGACTGGGGCTAATTGTCACACCTATCAAATATCTAGATAAAAACCCTCTTAATTTAATTTATTTTTTTTTTGTAAATTATGTCAATTAATTACAGCATCATATCTTCACCTTAGTCAACATTCAGACAAGAGTCAAGTATATAATGAAGGTAGATTTTAATTGAATGATCAGGTCAGGTTGAGGCAAGTTGTCACGTTTTTTAAAGTTGTAAATTTATACACTTTATTAATTACTGTATTTTTGGCTAAAACAATGGTTTGATATTTTTGTTACTGTTTATATTATCATGAAATGGCATATATATTTTTTTATATTGTTTAATTTCAGTATGCCTGCTATAGAAATTGACTTTCAAAAATCATCTAAAAAATGCCTTAATAAAATGTCTTAGTTTTTTCTATGTTACTGTTTATGTTAATATGAAATGGCATAGAATTTTTATTGTTTTATGTATTTCAACACACCTGCTAATATAGAAATAAACTTTCACAAATAAAATGAAAATAAAAATTGTGACGACTAGCCCCAGTCCCACTGTATTGTATGTGCCAACTGTAGTATTGACTATAGGAATTACCTGAATTGCTTATCCAATTATGCTTAGCTGTTAGCACACTGGCACCCATCCACTGCAGTGTGTCTGAATGTACACTACGGCTAATTTGCTGTATCACGCTCTGGACCAAACCCTTTTCTTGTGGAGGTGAGGCAGGCAGTGTGAAGACTTAGCCTGGATTACAGGACTTCAGAGATAGCGCTGAATCCAGCCTCCTGTCTGACATGAATTGATCGGATTAGAAAGGGTGGATTCCATCCTTGAGGGGAAACCAAGCACGTTGTATATAATTGACTTTTTTTCTCCCTCCATGTCTTGTGGGTTGGCAGCGCTAGCAGAAGGGAATACTTTAGTGAGTAAATATCAGAAAGGACTCGGGTTTGACCAGGTTGGTGGAGGCTTAGGAGTCCGATCGATATCGCTGGTGTTGAGTTGCAGCGGCAGCCCAGGGACACGGTGCAGGGGAAGCATCTCTGCACTGTGATGCTCGACCTGCTCATCCACCGAGGTCCAAACGACTCTGCCACGGGTCTTGTTTCAGAGGGTATTGGTTGTTTACCTCCTTTGTGCTCCTTTTCATCCACTTCCCCCTATCATCTGCTCTCTTAAACTTTGGTGCTTGCTCCTACACAGTGGAATAGACACACATGCTCCAGCTCATCAGAGTGGCATGGATAAGGTTTCATCTTTTTTGGTAAATCCTAGTGTCAAAAGTGGAACTTTCTCTTGCAGCTTTGAATTGGGCACATCTGGTAACCTTTGAAGTGTGTGTGGAGAACGATCACAGTCATGTGAGAAGGGCTCGGTAAATGTTAGGTCACTTCAAGAAAAAAAAAGTTGTAACAATCTTTTGTTCTTTACATGAATGATAGCTCTTAAATGTTACAGTTCAGATGTAAATTTACTGTACACGTCATCTTCAAGGTCATTAAATCAAATTTAATTAGATTGTCCATCAGTTATTTTTATTCATCATATCTATCTGTCTATCTATCTGTCTGTCTGTCTGTCTGTCTGTCTGTAAAATGATATAATAAGTCCATTTCATCTTCAATATTGTGTCATTAGACCAGAGTCTCAGTGAAAAATTGCAATTCTTCACATAACCATGTGTTGAAAACTGAGCACCTCTCCCGTTTTGGCAAAGAATTAGGTTGAGCTTAATGGATCAATTTTTTTGATTATTAAAGCCAAGTCTCTGTGCTGAGGCGTAATGCGTTCAGCATTGATCCCTCTCCAGCCTTTTATTGCCGTTACTCCAGTGGCTCTCACATTTAAAAGATATGTTCACACGAATAAAGATTTTACAAAGTGACACAGAAATAAATAAGATCTTGGAGTGCAGAGATCACATTCTTAAAGGAAGGTACAGACGGGAGAGAAGTCAAGGAACCACTCAGCGAGCCTTGAGGGATGCCACAAATTTTGAAACTACAGCATAAAAGTGATTTCTGGAAAATTAAAGCTGAAAAGACTTGAAACCCTGGCCAATTTTAAATTCAGTTTACTTATGTACTACTAAAGTTTCGGCGATGGTGGAAATCATAGTGCACTGCCAAGACAAAATGACACTTTTTTTTTCTATTTTATATTAGCTTGATATAAAGTATCAATTTGTCCAACAAGTTTTGTTTCAGCATAATCTTGATTCGCGGTCAGTTGGATGGTAGACAGTAGAGTTTGATTTAAAGGACGCTGTGGAAAAAGCATCCTGATGTGTTCAAAGGTCCAAGAGCATATGGAGTCTTTATTGACCATATGAGCTGAAATGAACCCAAAAGCATGGCGCGTTAATGATTGTTGCACACTGGGCCCACGAGCTGTGCTGTGAGCTAACCAATCAATATCCTATCAATAGCTTTTTATTAAAATTGTTCGCAAGCAAATCAAAATCTATATTGTTTTCACTGAAGAAAAGAGTGTGAAATATTCCATTTATGCGTTAGTCAGATGAACGGAGTGAAATATTGGATTCTATGCATGATGGAATTAGCGCTCGTTGCCTATACGTATTGTTATTAGAATATCTCGCCCGAATTGATTTTCCTAAGTGATGCGTTTGTGATTAACTTATTTCCTTTCATTTCAACTGAGCTGAATTAACTATCATATTACCCCTGTATAAAGATGAGATTAATGACACAAGTATTCATTATACTTATGAGATGAATGATATGCTGCACAGGCCATATCGATTCAGCTGCGAGGAGAGAGCGTGGGGAGGGTTGCTTATCGCCAAGCTCTTATCGTTTATTTACCGCTATATATTGGACAGTACAGGCCGTTTAAACAACTCTATTTCACCAGCTTGAAATATGAGCCACCGAAATTCTCGATAGTGCATCTGTCACCACAAAAGTCCTTTTTCCGCTCCTCCTTTCCACTCAGCATTGTTTAGCCGTTTAAATCAGATCAGTAATCCTCCCTCTGTGATAGACCATTAGACATACACTGGAATTTGAAGAGCATCTTTATTTAGATCAACCGTTCTGAATATTACTGAATAAACTACCCACCTCTTCACTTTCCCCGAGCTCAGAGATGAACGAGGGAGAAAAAAAAGAAAAAGCAAAACAGATAGTAGGTGTGGAGGCTGAAAAGGATATTCACTGAAAGTTCCCATTGCTGGGGTTTGTTTCTTATCTTTGCAGACGAGTGGGAAATCAAAGATTGGAATGCTGGGAGAACGCTGGGGAAACTGACAAAGGGGTGAGCTCTGGAAAGGAGGACGGATACTTCCTGTTCCTGCTGGAGTGACCCGCAGGTCTGAGGAGGAGTGAGGGAGAGGAAGGCGGAGAAAGCGAGTGAGTATGAAATGAGACGAAAGCACATTAGGAAATGTGTTGGGAATAGAAAAGCAAATATTCATTAATAGACATTTACAGGGTAGTTTGGCCTAGTGTGATGAGTACAGGTCAATATTTTTTTTTTGTTGATGTTTTTGACTTTCTTTTACAGGGTTTCTGTTACAGGTTTTTTTTACAGGTCATTGCAGTTTAGTTCATCTATCAAATCTAGTCATTTATGTTTTTGTACCATACTACGTAGGGCAACTCCAAGGTCATTTCCTTTATAGTTGTAACATTGTCATATAGGATTTTCAAATATCTCACATTCGTATTTTACATTCTTCAACGTCTTATCAAGATATCACACCTTTATCCTTTTTTAAACATCTGCCTGTTTTCAAGCAGTTGAATCTGCAGTCACACATGCCAGCCAAAAGAGGGCAACATGATTTCAGAATTCCTCAACATACCAGGACAGAACAGTGTCTAGAGGGTTAAACGTGTAAGTAACAATAATTTACATTT
>JAUZSZ010000115.1:19195616-19206343 GCA_034780575.1 Labeobarbus marequensis | reverse complement strand
AATCTTATAATTACACATTTAAATTTTCTACTTAATATAGCCTATTGAATTTTCTACTTAATATAGCCTATTGTTTTAGTACAACATAACTATAGTATGGTGTGTTTTCTGTTTTTTGAAACCATGATGGAAACTTTTGTGAAAACTCTTCTCCCACTTGACAGCTGTCATATAAAACTGTAAAGCCACCTAATCCCGAAGCAGCTTCAACTCTTAAAGGAATTTAGGTATTTAATTTGTTTTTGTTTTGTTTTTGTTTCATATAATAATTTTAAAAAATACATATTTTGAACAAAATATATTTGTGAATAAAAGTTGTGATTAAAAGTCTGCTTAAGCCATCCTTAGATGATTTGCTGTTAAACTGCTTTCCCAGTTGGCCAAGGTGGTGTTTAGCCAGGCGATCAGCTTGTCTCCCAGTTTGACCACCTGAAATGTGTCCCATTTAAAACCAACATCAGACCAGACTGAGACACCAGTAAACCAGCTTACCCATTGGGAAATAGATGTGAAGGGTCATCAAACTGACATCAAAACTGATGTCAAAAAGGAGCTGAAATATGCAAAATTGATACAAAAACTTGGCATGACGTTCATTTGATGTAACGTGATTTTATTGAACGTAAAACATATTGGTCTACATATACATCAAACCAATTTCAGTGTGGGATTAACATCCTATTTTCACCCAATTGCTACTTGAAGAATATGCCGTCCAAAATGAATTTAAAATGATCTAACAGCATCTTGATCAAGTCTTGGCTAATATTTGACATCAAATTTATATCAAGTTGCCCACTGGCTGGTTTAAGATGTTTTCTCACATCCCATTTTTAATATACAGTCAGTAGTCGTAGCTTTTCCTATACATAGCATAAGGTGAGGGCCTAAATGTTGCAGAATCACACCAAGCTGAAACGTCATTTTGCTTCCCTGTTGTAAAAAAATGAAAATGTTATGTTCTATTCAGAGACAATATTCTTCATATCTATTCGAAATTCATACACTAGATGGCAGAGTACATAATATATAGTGTAAGCACACATACAGCACAAGGAAACCTCACTCCCCTGGCCTCAAGAGACATATTAGCGACTTCCTGCTGGTTGATGCTGGTTTGAATCCCACTTGAAGCAGTGCAATTAGGATTAGTCACATGCACAGTACATCAGTTTAGTAAGAATTTTGTGGGCATCAACAATAAAATGACATTATGAGTGTTGCCATAGGAAACAATAATTACTAAGCCTGTGGAAACAACTCTGTCCTTGTTGTTGTGAATGACAGTATTTCCTACAAGACATGAATAAACAAAAATTCCAATAACAAATAAAATATCAATATATCTGCAGATGCCAACTAAAGCTCTATCATGCAAAAATGATAAAAACAAACCTTATGTGAACATGGTCCAGAAGGTCCATCATGTCCTGAGGGCCAAGGCTCATTTAAAATGGAATGTTTCAAAGTGGAAATGTGTTCTATGGTCAGACGAATCCAAATTTGATATTCTTGTTGGAAATCACGGACTCTGTGTCCTCCGGGCTAAAGAGGAGGGAGACCTTCCAGCGTGTTATCAGCTTTCAGTTCAAAAGCCAGCATCTCTGATGGTATGGGCGTGCATAAGTGCATACGGTATGGGCAGCTTGCATGTTTTGGAAGGCACTATGAATGCTGAAACGTATGTAAAGGTTTTAGAGCAACATATGCTCCCCTCCAGATGACGTGTATTTCAGCAGGACAATGCAAAACAACATACTGCAGCTATTACAACAGCATGGCTTTGTAGTAGAAGAGTCCGTCCTTTGGGCAATACCACATACAGCTGGTGCATGTACCCCGCGGCGAATGTACAGAGTTTATATATGTGTGTGTGTGTGTGTGTGTGTGTGTGTATATATACACACACACACATACAGACACACCTTATAAACAGCAATCATAGAATACTTTTTTTTTCTATTACTGATATAAATTTATTGTTTGTCACTTTTACAAGGCTGACAACTTGAAAATTCATAAATCTAATGCAATTTTTGCTTTTATTCAGAGGGGGTGTCAGTCTCTCTAACAATCCGTTATTATTTGTTGTCAACACTCAAAATCTGTTATTGCCTCAGATGCAGGTTCTATGTCTCTTTCAATTTGGCTTACGTTGGGGGAAAAAGAAAAAAAAATGCCCCTCAAGTAAAATAAATATTTACTCAATACATTTTCTATTACTCCTAATTTTGCTGAAATGCATATTTTTTTTATTTAATTTCATAGCCATACACCATACTCCTGAAGCAGTGTAAAATAAGATATGATTACTCAGATCTGAGAATAAAATGTAGAAACCAGCCCCCTTGGATCATGTGTATCCCGGTTATACAGTGTCTGTTGAAGCTCATATTAGTAGTATATCTCTGTGTGTGTGTGTGTGTATGTGTGTGTGTGTGTGTGTGTTTGTGTGTAAGTCCACAATTGCGAGTTCCTGAGGCTTGTCTGTCTTTGGCATTAATCACATTGGTAACAAGACCAAGTTTATCTTTCCTGTAGTGTGACTGAAGCTCTCAACAGGTCTGTGCATGATCCAGTGCTATTAGGCTCTCTAATACCTTCTCATTGTTATTCATGGACTATAACATGGCTCGTTTTTTTTCCCCTCCGCTCTTGCCTTCCCTCACAGCTCCATTTATGAATTGCTCTGTAACCTCTTTTAAGAGTGCCGTCTAATTGATCTAATTCAGTGCTAACGGATGTTCTCTGTTATTACAGATGATCTTGGAGGCAAAGTTGGTAAAAGCATTAATAATCTGCACTCGTTGTGCAGTGCCGTGGCACGCCTGAACGTGCCGGGAGGTAATCACACAGTCCATAGGGGGTGCATGAAGCCATTATTAATATTAAGGAAGATTGTTCGGCCCACAGTCACTTACCTAGTCTAAATGGAAGGCTGTAGGTGGGATTCAATGCAATAAAGGCAGCACCAGATACAGCAGCCCACAAACTCACACCGGTGTGTTCAACATCCCCTTCCTTCATGTTTTGTACCTGACATCCTACCGCAAACCCACACTATACCCTCGAAAGAGCCAGTGCTCAACATCATGATGATAGTGGGGGACTCCACCACGGGACTGTACACCATGAAGCCAGGATCTCTTCTCAAATCTCCCATGAGAATTGTTTGCTAGCTTGGTGAAGGTTGTTTGATATTTCCTAGCCACTCTCGACTTTCTTCTTCTCTCTCTCTCCTTTGCCTCCTAATTCGCAGTATGATGACAATAACATGCACGACAGCCTTAGCGAGACCTTTCGAAATGCTGCTGGCCGCCCACTCCCCTGCCAAGGTCGCCACTAAAAGGCGTCTCACTCTTCTCCTAGTGGCTTCTCCTTTGCGCAGACTCGTCGGCTAGCCCTGAAAGATATAATTTTCTTCAAATGCACCTCTTGGACTAGTTTGTCTATTTCCACGGTGCCCTTTTCCAATATGAGGCAGAGACTCTACATAGCAGCGACTTGCGCAAATCACACGGCAGGGCCGGGATCTGAGAGGGACAATTTGCCAGCGGTATGCATGAGTAAGCAGGGAATTTCTCCATCCATTTAGAGTGACCAGGCTGCTCTCTGACAAGTAGATGAGAGAGAGAGAACGAGAGAGAATGTAGAATCACTTCTGCTCCCTAACACGGTCCTGTGAGGGAACTGCCTTCAGATGGCTTTTGCCATGTCTGATCTTTTTCTCTGGCCAAATCTGGTTTTCCATTTTCTCTACTGGTGCTTTGTGACAGGGTAGGGAGCCCTTTAAAATTCGGGGACTTTTATTGGTCATATGTAAGTATATTGTCTTTATTTCTTGATGTTGCAGTGTAAGCAGGAGGTCTGACAGGTACTGAGGGAGAACAATACAATATTTTTATAGATAATTCAAGAAGTAAGTGCAAATTAATATATAATTATGCTTCTAACACACACACATATATGGTAGTATCTGGTGTATGTGTGTGTGTGTATATATATATATATATATATAAGACACATTAAATTGATCAAATGTGATAACATAGAGAACATACATAGATATACAGCCATCATAAACATTGGTAATAATAAGAATAACAAGACTCATGTCTTGAGCACCAAATCAGCATATACTGTATAATGACGTAAAACAACAGACATGTAATGGCTTCTGAAAATTTGGATTTGTCATCAAAAGAATAAACTTCAATTTAAAATATATTTTTATAATATAAAACAGTTATTTTAAATTGCAATAATATTTCACAGTACTAATGTTGTATATTTGATCAAATAAGTGCAGCTCTGGTGAGCTCTAACTTTCGAACAGTAGTGTAAATTGTGCCAGCATAAAATAAATCTGTTTTCAAAACTCAGTGTATATGTACATATACCAGTATACATTTATACATGTAGTGTCATGTATTGAGCAGAGCTGTAATCTAGAGAGAGTGTGGCTATTTTATTATGTTCTAAATCTAAACTGGTATATGAATTACTTTACAGAACTAATATTTATGAAATATATTTTTCGAAACTAGACAGATGACAGCAGATTTACTCGTTTTGGTAATATCATTGTATTTTTATTTTATTTCATTATTTTTTGTCAGTAGAAACCAATTTTTTGTCTCTTTAGGATGAGCAGTTCTGTTACTGTAGGGTGTTTTTTCGAATAGGAGGGCAGTGTGCCCTGTGATTTTTACTTGACTGAATTGGCAGGTTACATTTCTTTACACAGGACATGAAAACTTGAGTGGTCCCACATCTTGTATGAAAGAGTGTATAAATCCTCCCCATCCTTCTTTAAAAATCACATTGACTGAAGAGGTCACTTCTTACCAGCATAGTCTACTTGAGCAAGACTCTTAATGGTACAGTTATCACTGTCAGCATTACTGCTGTCATGCAGAACAATAAACCACCTGCTATAGAAAAAACAAACTTTTTTTCACAGCTGCGGTTGGTGATTACTTTTCTCCTGCAACGGGCAGTTACAGGTTTATTCTGGTTTTCCAATTTTCATGGGTTTAAGAGTTGTCTTTTATAACGCAAAAATGTTTATAGTACTGACAAAATAAGTGTCATATTCAATATCGTTAACTCTGAAAGATCTTAACCTCTCTGTAAAATTCATCCAAATTATGAAGAACCACACATGCCAAGCCTGTAAATACCCTATTCTACAGGGAATTTTTACATGTGCATGTGGTTTGGTCCATAATCCCTCAAAACCACGTGCACTTTCTCTGTTGGAATGTTCCATGCTGGGAACGTTGTGTTGAATGTGGCTGTCAAGACAGCTGCAGAATTTAAACTGGAAAGGGTTGTAATTGTTGAAGCACTTGCTGAAGAGCATAGCCCGTCTGTGTGTTGAGCTGTGAGGATTAGCATGGAAATTAGGACAAAATGGGCAGTTTAGAGCTCCACATAATAGTTCTTAATTTGTTTAAAAAAGCTTCCGTGGTGGATTTCTCATGAAGTTGGTGTAGAAATGTCCAGAGTGAAGAGTGGCTACATAAATACACGGAATATTTTTTTTTACTGTTGGTTAATAGTTTCTTAGTTAATACAAAATGTACTTCCATTTGTGGTTTTTCCATAGTTTTGGTGACCTGGCTATTAGTTCAAAATATGGAAAATAGTTCAATATGGAACCAAACATTTCTTAAAAAGATAATTATGTATTATTAATAATATTATTATTGTTATTATTTGTTTGTTTGTTTCCTGTACTTCCAGTTGTATTATTCCATAGTTTTGGTGAACTCACTATTTTTCCAAAATATGGAAACTAGTTAAAAAATGGGTCCAAATTTTTCTTAAAAAGAATATATATTTTCTTAATAATAATAATAATAATAATAATTATTATTATTATTATTATTATTATTTATAAGTAATAATAACAATAATAATAATAATAATAATATAATTTTAATATTTTATATTATACTTTATAATGGTTTATGTATTTATTTATACACATTTTTGTATATTTTATACATTTTATAATTATTTTAGTTTTCTAATTAAATTAAATGTACATGGATACACTTTTGTTTTAGTTTATTGTTTACTGATCCAATTGATCACATCATTTTTAAATAGCAGTTCTCTTTGTTCTCTCTCTCTGTTTGTAGTTTTTCACTGGTCATGTGGCTACTTGTTTGCACTTTGAGGTGAGTGGGTATAGTATGGCAGCTGTTTTGATCAAACTCTCAATATCCACTGTTATTTTTTTCCTTTTTCAGAAGTTATTTGTAAACTTTCTTTTTTCTTTCCCTTTCTCTCAGTCTTCCCCGGAGCCCAGTCCGGCTCGTGAGATTTCCTTGTTAGCTTAGATGTGGAGAACTGTTTTTAGAGTAGACACCTAGTCAAGACTGTGTGAGTGTGTATGTGTGTGTGTGTGTGTGTGCGATGCCCTCCAGCCAGCGGCGCAGTAGGGATGATGCGCTCTCTCACAGAGTGCTAACCTTGATCAATACCCCACTATGGATCGCTCCAAACCCCGCCGCTCCTGCTCGCTCTTTATTTCAATATCACGGCTCTTTGAACACTGTAGCCAGAAGCCCTAGCCGAAATGGGCTCATTCTCTCTCTCTCTCTCTCTCTCTCTCTCCCCCACTCTCTTTCTCTTCACTTCCCTCGCTCTTTATGGGTAGTTTTGTAGAGGATAGATCGCCAGAGGCCATGGGCAAAGGACAGCTGTGTTATTTACCTGTGTTCTCCCTTCTCATCCAAAGTGAGAGGAAGAAGAAAAAAGCTGCTTTTTTTGTATTTGCTACAAACGCCCTCACACAGACATCAAACGTAACTTATATTTGGAAGTGCAGGAAAGAAAGAGTAAGGTCTTTAATCACTTCCCAGTGCCCCCACAAGTCTTCATGAGCCCTTCTGGGCTGAGCGGGAGCGGTTTGTTTTCATTTTCTAGATCTATCACTTGCTCTTTTCGGGATTCAAAGCAACACAAACAGTGTCTTTTTTTGTTTTTAAAATCCATCTCTGATCTTTAACTGCATTTAAAATCCTTTTGGACAAATGAATCTCTTTGTGTCTGTGGGAGTTCACACAGGTGGAGCAGCTTACCAGGTGAAAACTGACAAAAAAAAAAAAAAAACAGAATAGAGAACTGCTAGGATTTTAAGATTTTGTACTTCACAATGTTTGTGGTTTTTCCCTCAAAAAAGCTCAAAATTCCAGTGGTCATAATGACCAGTTATTTTTTTTAATTTTAGGAAGTTCCCTATTCAGCATTTTAAATCATGCTTTTTGTCTGTTATGTAAAGGGATAGTTTATCCAAAAATGAAAATTCTCTTATTAATTACTCACCCTCATGTGGTTTCAAACCCGTACGACCTTTGTTTGTCTTTGGAACACAAATTAAGATATTTTTGATCAAATTTAAAAGCTTTCTGACCCTGCATAGACAGCAACGCAACTACCAGGTTCAAGGCCCAAAAAAGGTAGTAAGGACATGTTAAAAGAGTACTATGACGCATACGTGTGGTGCCGGCGTTCTGATGTAGAACGTTCATCTCTCTTAGTTCATCGTCTGTATATTCTGGTTCAAATAAGTAAGACTGGGCAAAAAATTGCAAGTCATCCTCTCTGTCAAAATCTTCAGACATGTTTACGAAGACTATTTTATGTACAGCGTGCGTCATCTTCTGCTTGTAAACAAGGCGCAGGGCATTGCAGGGTCAGAAAGCTCTCAGAAATCAGAAATATCTTAATTTGTGTTCCGAAGATGAACAAAGGTCTTACGGGTTTGGAACTACATGAGCTGTGAGTTTCATTCTTTTGTGGAACATAAAAGAGGAAGTTTAGCAGAATGACAGAATGTAAGTGTAGATGGGGCTGCCAAGCTCCAAAAATGACAAAAAGTCCACACAAAAGTCATCCTTGTCACTTACTGAATATATTTAAAGTCTTCTGAACACAAGTGATAGTTCTGTGTGAGAAACAGACAAAAATTTCATACGGCCACTATTCACTTTCATGTTACTGAATCATCCAAGGTAGAAAGAAAGTCATGTGGATTTTGAAAGTCATGAGAGTGAATACATGATGACTTTTTCTTATTTTCTTTCTGCTTTATCAGCATTCAGTAACACATTGACATCAAAAGTGATGGTTGCAGTAATGAAACCAGAGATTTCACATTGAATCTGAAGAGAAATGGTCACACGTGATTCATGAAATATAACTTACTTGGTTCCACACACACTTCCTCGTAGTCTAGACAGCAGTTGCCTTCATTCACACACGCAGCGTCACAGTGGCACGCTTTATTAGAGTCACGACTTTTGGACGAGCAGCGGTTTCTACAGCTATCGATAGCTAGAAAACACACAAAATAAAGAGCATGTAAACAGAATGATATGTGGATATAGTGACGCAGGGCTTCATTCCCAAGCTCAATGACAACAAAAATCATTGCACAGTGGATTAAACGGTGATAATAGATACTGTATATGTAATATATTCAGCATTATATAAAAGGTTATAAAGGTGAGCTTTAAAACCATGGCCAGAAAAAAAAAGTAGAAAACTGAGATACCTTTATCACTGCAGTGGAGTTTGAGTATAAATATGATTGTGAGAATTAAAGCCAGCAAGCCAAGCAGAAGGACCTATGGAGCAAAAAAAAAAAGGACAAAAAAAATTTAGTTACAAGATTCAGTAAAGAATACATCATTTGCATGTAATAATAAAAGTTTCTTTGACATAAATGTTGTTAAATACATCCTGTTTGGAAAAAAATATCAGCAGAAATCAGCCTTGTAGGTCTATACTGGCTCAAAAGTTAAAATATCTTATGATTACCAAGACTGTTTTTATTTGATCAAAAATACAGTCAAAATTGTGAAATATTATTGAAATTAAAACAACCATTTTCTATTTGAATATATTTTAAAATTGTATTTATTCCTGTGATGACAAAGCTGAATTTTCAGCATCATTACTTCAGTGTCACATGATCCTTCAGAAATCATTCTAATATGCTGATTTGCAGCTCAAGAAATATTTGTCATTATTAATGTTGGAAACAGTTGTGCTGCTTAATATTTTTGTGGAAACCATGAAATTTGATGAATAAAAAGTGCATCTAAACAGTACAGCATTTATTTGAAATAAAAATCTTCCGTAATGTTTAAGTCTTTAGTGTCACTTTTGATTGATTTAATGTGTCCTGGCTGAATAAAGGTGTTTTTATTAAAAAAAAATAATAATAAATAAATAAATAAATAAATAAAAAATGAATGTTAGTGTATCTTTAAAAACATTGAGTTTGAACCAGCAGGAGTGGTACACACACTTTTCATTCCCTTAAAGTGAATTGTTCAGTTTAAACAGTGTTGCTGAAATATGAGATTAGACATTTGGGAAGACATTAGACAATATGCAGCTCTGTTGAATTTTAATCAAAATCGGTTGTTTTCTTTTTAGCATTTTGAAAGAAAGAAAATGTTTTTCTCCTAGATGATTTTTCTAATTAATGATTAATACAGAAATGCAGCCTGCTGGTGACTGCAGCTACTTGCTTAAAGTAACAGTTCACCCAAAAATGAGAGTGTCATTATTTACTCACCCTCAAGCTGATGATCACAAATGTAGATATTTGGAGAATGTGAGTAACCAAACAGTTTCTGGTCCCCATTGACTTTTTGTGTTCAGCAAAAGAAAGAAACTCACACAAGTTTGCAAGAACTTGAGGGTGAGTAAATGATGACAGAATTTTCATTGCTGGGTGAACTCTCCCTTTAAAAGGGATGAAGGAGGCATTTGAGCCAATACACTAGAATTAAAATAATAATAATAATAATAATAATAATAACAATAATAAGGTATCAAGATCAAATATCGCACACATAAGCCACAAATTTGCATTTGTTTGTGAAATATCAAAACAATGGATTAGTGTTCTGGACTAGCTCAGTTTCAAAGAGACACTGTAACGCTACACAATTACACAATAAGATACTTTATGCTGGCTTCCAGAGGTAATGACCAGCATTTCCTCCAAAACTCCAGTGCATCCAGATGTTACTTGTTTTCACAGCTTTGCTTTCTGGTGTTCTTAGGCTTTACAAACACTGCAGTAGTGTTTTATTTAAAAACATGGTTCCAGCATTGTTTGATAAATGAATTTCCATGACTTTTCCAATTGTTCACGATTACAATGCAAAGTGCCACGACCTTTAAAGATTTCATTCATTCACACAGCTTTTCCTGGCCTGCATATAACACTTGTTTCCAGGTTTTCACTGGTCATAGGCATCCTGATGATTAATGATGCAAGTATGAGCCAAATCTCAGCTAAAACAGCCTACTTCTAATAGGAGAAATGGTCAAATAGAATTGACAAAAACAAAGAAACAAGAAACAGGGAAAAATTCAGACAAAACTTTACATACAATATCATTCTCATAAAATATTAGTGCTGTCAAATGATAAATTGCGATTAATCGCATCCAATTGCGATTATGCATGTATATATTTAAGAAAAATATGTTATGTTTATATATTAAATATATTTTTATATAATATAAATTATCTGAATCTAAATATAAACATGTAAATACATGTACATATTTTCAAATTATATACTGAATGTGTTTGTATTTATTATTTACATAATAAATATACACAGTACACACACATATATTACATAAACAAACACTTTTATTTTGAATGCGATTAATCGTTTGACAGCA
>JAUZSZ010000115.1:18853792-18864819 GCA_034780575.1 Labeobarbus marequensis | reverse complement strand
GTGTGTGTGTGTGTGTGTGTGTGAGAGAGAGAGAGAGAGAGAGAGAGAGAGAGAGAGAGAGAGAGAGAGAGAGAGGGGCCCTGTGGACCCTCCTCCAGATATTTATGGAATGCTGCCTCCATCTTGGGCCAGGCAGCTGGGGAGAGCAGGTGGGCTGTGCAGGTCAGTTCATTAACACACTCGCCCATACATACACACGCACACACGCACACACACACACACACACACACACATGCATGCTCTCTCTCACTCTCACTGTCTCTAAAACACTAACACATCTATTTTCATTTTGTCACTCTCTCTCCTGTGTTCTCTGCAGTCTGTACCCTATTTTACAAGAACCTCACACTCTCTTTCTCACTCTTGTGTTAAATATAGTGTCTCAGTGTGATATCACTGTCTGTGTTGCCAGTCTCTGCCGTGTTAATGTTACACTGTATGATTCAGGACGGCTTTGAGCTTGCACTTTGAGGTGCAGATTATGTTCAATTCTTTGTCTGTGTGATGTCTTATTTCAGAGGCCTTGTCATAACAGGTCACATGGTGTGTAAAGGCTTCCCTCTAGATGAAGCAACCATGCTTCCAGGGTTTTCAGACAAATGGCTTTAGTTATGATATTGACCAATTCTTATTTATTATAGACTAATACCTGTGGTTCATAGTGAAAGCATATATAAGCAAGTTCTTTTTGAGCAATGGATGAAATCACTTTTCACTGTTTTCTCAGTATTTAAATGAATTTTGCATTTTGATTTTAAATTTAATTTTAAAATAACATGTCTAAAGCCTGAGAAATATGGTTATTTTATTTTATTTTATTTTTATAGCTTAAATATTATTATTATTATTATTATTATTATTATTACTATACATTTAAAAATTAAAAAATATATACATTTGAATAAGGTTTAATTTATTATAATTTAAGTAATAATATAAATAATGCATTGATTGATTAGACTTAATAACTGATTATTTTAATAGTGCTAACTACATTCAGAATAAACACAAAAATAATTTTCATGATTGATATTTGCATAGTAATTTTATTTGCATTATTGTTTCATAATGGGCCAATATGCACTTGATTGGTAGTAATATTAGCCTTTGGTATATTATCAGTATACTGTAGACTTGTGTTGGCCTTATATTTGTCACTGTAGCTAAAATATATAAATCTGAATTTGCCCTGATCCGATGATGGAAATATATAGAAGCCCAAAATGTTTTAACCCCACAAGTAGCCGTTTTTATCATTTTCAGCTCAGTTTGAATAAAGCGCTAATCTAAAATAACACTTTTCCGAAGGGCCCAACAAACCCGGAAGTGCTTCTGCGGAGCGTTTGTTTATAACCAGTTGTATATGCAAGATGGGAATTTGCTTCCTTTTCCTGATGTTCTAATCCAGCACCGTATCCACCTGTGACCCAGGTATTTCTCGTCCATAAGCACCTCCATCCTGACATCCCGCCAGACGAAGTGAGACCAAAACAACCCTCCTTCCCATTCTGTGGTTGGGTAGCCGAGAGAGAGCGAGGGAAATGGAGAGTCAATATGCTTGTGTTGGTGCGGGTGTCACAGAGCTGTAATTGGTGGCGGTTTAAGGTGTAAACAGGGTGCCAGTTCAGTGCGTAATTGCCCCTGTTTGCTAGAGTGGAGGGAGAGAGAGGGACATAGCAGAGGAGAGAGAGGGAGGGTCAGTTGGTGGGGTGGAGGGGGGCGGCAGCCTGACAGTGTGAGACCTCCGCATGCTCCACTCAAATTGGAGTCACAGACGCCGAGAGGTGATGCTCTCCAAGTGATGGGCTCGAGAGAAAGAGAGAGATAGTGAAACTGTATGTATGACACCCTCAACCCATTTCACATCTCTGCCTTCTGTCCTGAAAAAACACAATTAAAGAAGTAGAGAGAGGGAGGAAGAGAAAGAGAGACAGGAAGCAAAAAAGGCAGATAAACAGCCATCAGCATTCTTAATTTATATAAATTATTTATGTGAAAACCACCAAGGATTTACAGATTTTCTGTCTGATTGTTTCAGAGAGTAATCGTACTTTTATACAAAGCAGTATGACATTTTTAAGATTATTATTGTCATCAATATTCATAATAGTTTTAGTAGAAGTGAATTTATTGTATAATGCACTTATGGTGCACACACACTAATTTTTTTTTTCTTTTTTTTTTTTGAAATAGCAAAGTTAAGGAACTGTCCAGCAGTCCTTCTCCACACTCAGTCATGCAGCTCTGTGGCCTTTTATTCTTACTCTATTTAATGGCTGCTTATATATTAAATTGGAGTCTTCATGTTGCATGACGTGTCAATACAGGGGTGGAACTGAGAGATTTTCCAGAGACTGTGACAAAGGGAAAGGTAGAGTCGGGTTTAGGTTTATTTGTTTTCTCAGCTCTGCAGTCTAACAATAACTCTTGCATATACAGTTACTTATTATTGACAGATGTAGTTGATCCACAAGATGTAGGTTGTTCATACAGATATAAAAGAGTCATTGTAATTTTCTTTTTACGTTCTCTGGCAAATGAAGGATTTTGAACTCTCTCTCTCTCTGGACTGTAAATGTGGAAAAAGGTTTATATTTTTAAGAGCATGCACATATATTAAGAGATTCATATAAGGGGATAATTCACCTAACTGGAAAAATAAATAAATAAATAAAAAGAGAGATTCAGTTATAAAGTATAGCTAGAGAGATAGATAGATGTAGTTTAACTGTTATTAAGCTTCTGTTATGCTCTGAGGGTGGCAACGCTATTGGCCAACACTGCCTGTCTGTTGTGTGTGTTTGTGTCTGCACAGGTTATGGCGTGTCATAGTGTGCCATAGCATGATTGCATCAGCAGTATAAAGACAGCCTTAAAGACGCTAAATCAGTTATCCAGGGGAAGGTGCCAGGCTGCATGGCCCTTCTTAAACATGTGTCCAGGCCTGAGGAGAGAGTCCAGCAGGGGCTAAGCATGTCTCACCCTGAGCGCTGGGGCCTGCATTAGTGACAATACACATTACAGTCTTGTCCGTCTCCTTCAGCCTGCCAGCACCACTTGCAACTGCCAGTCTAGCATGCTGACGACTTCACTCAATGTGACAGGCCAAAGGACCTCAGTCTCTCCATCCCTGCAATCAGGACACACATGTACCTTCCTTTTATGCAGGGGCCAAATTAACATTGTACCAACACTCTTGAAAATAAAGGTGCTTCACGATGCCATAGAAGAACCTTTAACATCTGAAGAACCTTTCTGTTTCACAAAAGGTTCTTTGTTGCGAAAGGTTCTTCTGATTATAAAAAGGTAAGAAAGAGATGGTTCTTTAAAGAATCTTTGACTGAATGGTTCTTGGTAGAACCAAAAATGGTTCTTCTATGGTATCGCTCTGAAGAACCTTTTAAGCACCTTTATTTTTAAGAGTGAAGAACAGAAGAATTTAGAACATTAAGCAACCTTATCAAATGAATCACACTTTACAATAAGGTTCAGTGTGTTAACATTTATTTGTTAACATTAACATTAACAGTCAGTTAATGTATTAGTTATGAGAACAGTAAACAACACTTTTTACAATTTTTTTTAACAGTTAAAGTTTTTTTCTACATATACTAATATATTTGTAACATTTCAAAATGAGTTAACAATAGTTAATGCAACAATGAAAAATAATACTTTATATATTTAGTACAATACTCTATTTTTACATTTATTATGAATTAATATACACTTAATAATATTAATATATAAATAACCTTTGTGTATTAATATATCAATTAAAATACATTTTTACATAATTTAATACATAATTCATCTTAAACATTTTAAGTTGTAAAAAATACCCATCGTCATTCATTTTAACAATAAAAAATAGTTGTTGTTTTTTTTACAATTGTCCCTCGGCAGTTGATTTTTTTTTAGCATTGTTTAGCAATAAATTATAATTATTATTATTATTAATTATACTTATTATATTATTTGTTTTTCTTAAATGTTTTCAGTAAACAATTTGAGGTCACTCAGGGCATTATATATCAGTCTCTGTACAATGAAATTAAAAACAACCATACAGTCATTTTGAGGAGGGGGGGGGGGGCATGGGACATGTAGTCATGTTAGATAAAGAATTTATCTAGGACAGTAAATTTTCCATTCAGAAGTTGTTAGATGTGCGTGTCATGTCAGCTAACAGCTAACAGATTCACCTCTTTACAAGTAGACAGAAGATCAGCATCTGCAATGATCAGAGGAAAAGATAAACATGTCCATCAATGTGAGACAGTTTAAAAGAGCGCTAGCAAGTCTTTAATTCCCCATATCCCAAAACAGCAAGAATCAGGTTGTCATGTTTGTTTTGTTGCAGTTCCTAATAAAGTTGCCAGCCAAATGACCAAATGATCAGTTTGTGTTCATTTTGGACTCTGCTTATATTTATTCCCACACAGAACCACCACCCCACTAGGACTAATGCTTCCCTACTAGTTGCAACAGTAAAAGACTATGGTGGACAGTACGCAGCCCTGCTGTCTATTTCCTGTTCTGCCCCAGTAGGCCACAACAGCCTCAGGCCTGACTTATCCACCCTCTGAATTATGCATCCTCTCCGGAAATGAGGAACAAAGTTATGGCTAGAGGAGATTCATCATGAACATGCCTCTCTCTCTTGCATCGGGTATTTTTTCCCCTCTTCCTTGCAATTTTCATCAGGCTTCATCGTGTTCGAAGGGAAACATGTTAGGATCAGCCAGCCTGCTCTTGTGCTGCTTCCTTTTGCCTGCATTATTTAGCAAACAAACTCCAAATGCCATGCTGCTCTCTGTTGCAGTCGCACGACCACTCGGCCTGTTTGTCTTTCTCTCTCTCTCTGTCTGTCTTTTACGTTCCTCAAGATTCTTTCTTGCTCTCCTTCAGCCTTCAGTGTGTCAGATAATGCAGAGTCTATCTTTTTTTATTTCTCACTTATCTGTCTGCTCCCACACTCCCACACATTTAGACTTGAATGAGTGTGTCTGTGTGTGTGTGTTTGGTCTATATTAAGTTGTTCCTGACATCCTCTGGTCTCATCATTCCCTATAATGCAAGTGCTGATACATTGGCCTGAGTCAAAGTCACAAGTCAATAAATCCATTTCTTCTCCTTTCTCTAACACACACACACCTCAGAGTCGGTGCTTTTCTGGGCCTAGCCACAAAGTCCGGCAGTCTATCACGGCAAGGTCATTCGGTGTTGAAAGTGAGGAAGGAAGAAAACACTTTAGCTGTAGAGAGGAGAGGAAAAGTATGTATAAATGTGCCAGTCCTCTTGCTATTTGCTCACCTTTAGTGAAGCACTGCCATTCAGCGCAACTCAATTTCAGTTCCAATTAAAAACGGCCCAAACAGAACTGTGCATACCGTGGCAGGTCGGCGAGAGGTGTGCAGTTACAGATCAGACTATTTTCCAGCTGACTGACTGACCCGCTGGGGGACGAACCCTACGTTGAACTGGCCTGTTGTCTTTTAGACTCATGCAGAAGGGGATTTTTACTGTACATCACACGTATTGCATTTGGATATTCTGCTGATGAGAGCGGGCACTACCACTATATGGTGGGTGAAGGTGATTTTGAGCAGAAGGTGGAGGTTTTTATCAACTTCTGTGAAAGTCTTCCTAAACTCCGCACCAGACCGGGACTTAATATTCTGGAAGAGTCGTAAATCTTCTCTTCTGTGTCGGGGATGCAGCCACAAAGTCAAATTTGCATTGGCAAATGGGAAAATAGCGTACAGTTATTTGTTAATCTGATCTTTGTTTATCCAATACTCTTGTAATCCACTTTTAATTAAATATCCTCCCAAATATGTGTGAGCAGCAGTTTGACTTTGTCTGTGCTCACGCTGCCAGGACTCACAGGCTTCGCTCCAGTGAGGAGCTGCCCCAGTCTCTCACTAACTCTTTATCACTCACACAAGCATACACACACACACACACACACACACACACACACACACACAGATGGACTGGTTATTTTGTCAGTCTGCCTGAAATGAGCAGGTCATGTGACCACAGACTACGCTCAATGTATAGTCTGGGAGAAAAAATATATATATACATATATATATATGCAGTTCTCCTGTGCAATATGCCTATGCTCTTTAAATATACAGCTAATGCCATCGTGTTCTGATGGCAAGGACAGATAGTCCGCAGGCAGGCAATTTCTTTTTTCGTTTTCCAGATAGGATACAGTTGTAATGGAATGCAGTTAATAATATTACCATGAATTCAGCAGTCAGTGTGACAAATAATGCAGCTGACACAAAATCTTCTCACATAACATTAACAAAGTGCGAAGTGTAAAAAGAGACAGGGCCATTGTGTGAGGATCACTGCATTAGAGGTTACAAGGGAGTATCCATGACCCCAAACTATCTAAATAACACTATTTACAGCTGTTATGGGCTGTAACTCAATAAGCCCATTGACATCATTATTTACACCAGCTATTGTAGTCGGATGTTAACTGTTGTGTCGAGCCGGAGTGTAACAGCTCTGGTTGGTCAATTCGATTAACTTCCCTTTTGAGGACTAATTTCATAAACATGCCCAAGATACTGAATATGGAAACCGAGCGGAAGGGGTGACGTCCAAAAAAAGAAGGATGAAAAATGAGAGAGAGGGAAAAGGAGAGGGGATGCATAATGTGAACTGAAACAGGATCCGAAATGAATGTCACATTCATCATTTTTAATTAAACAAACAAACAGCAGGCACCTCACAGCCTAACAACATTTCTGAGCTGAGAAGACACTGAAATGATAGCCGTAATTACAAACAGTCCGACACATACTTAAGAGGCACCGAAGATCATAAGGTAAACAAGTACCTATTTTGTTTTGTTTTCTTTTCTTTTCTTTTCTTTTTGTTTTGATTGTGTGTTTGTTTTTGTTTTTCACTTATTTTTTGTTTGTGGGTCATTCCTGGGATTGGGAAACATTTCAACTTGGAATATTCATTTGATTCATTTTCTAAATACCCCACATCATTAGGCACATATCAAACCTCCAAAATGTAATATTTTCCCACCTCAGGCATTAAAGATCTTTTATTATTTTGGGGGTTTTTTTGTTTGTTTGTTTTTTTTGTTTGTTTTTTTTCTCTCAGACGTAGACACCTTTTTTTCTCAACCCTGTAATGGACAAAATGGAACTGGTTTAAAAAGGATTTTACACAGAACTTGTTATAAAACAAACATCTACAGTACCTGCTCATGTGCCACTGATAACTATTTAATGATAACAAATGTAACATTCATCATAATTTTCACATTTTCATAGGACTGAAGTTCAAAATAGACAATCTGTGTATCTATGGTCTCTTTATCTTTGTAAAAAAAAAAAAAAAAACAATTCAGTGTGGTTCACCAGTTGTGAACTAGTTGTGAACCACAAACCATTCTTTTTGGTGAACCACCACTTTAAAAACTCTGGAGGACTGAAATATTACCGAATTCCATGAATGATCCTTGTGCTGTTTTGTTCCATCCTTTGTTTTTGTTTTTTGTTTGTTTGTTTTTTTGTTTGTTTTTTTGTTTGTTTGTTTATTTTGTTTTGTCCATATTATTCAGTTTAGTTCCATCTTTTTTGTTTGTTTTTGTGTTAAATATAAACTTTGTCCTTGTCATTCAGATTTTATATTTATATTTATATATAAATTTGAGATCACGAAGTAATTAAATTACATTTATTATATTAGTTTAAACAAAAACAAAGTCCACGTAATCTGAAACACAGAGGTAAATGAATCTGTGTATTATTATTTTTTTTTTGCTGTTGTCCATTTTATTTGAAGCTTTTAGTTTGTTTGTTGGTTCGTTTGCTTGTTTGTTTGTTTTGCAGAGCGATACAAAGCTTTATCAGAGCAGAACGTAACTTACAGACTTTCACACATCGTTAGTTTTATGGTAGCAGGGCCGGGATAAAAGTGAGCCATTTGAAAACACCTCCACCGAACGGCTATCTTTCAGTGTGTGAAGTATTAAACAATGATTTAATAGAGGCGTTTGCCTCCACGCTCTCATTATCTGACTATTAACTGCAATGGACTGTGTGCAGCGCTTCAAATTTTATATTGTGCTAATGTGCTGAGCACACAGACGAAGAGCCTAATTTAGTCACTCCCTGCTTCCAGACAATAGGGAAAATAAGGCTTAATCTCCTCCTAGTGTTTCTATACTAAAACTGCTTTTGTCTTTGACACTCCTGGACGTGTTTGAAATGGGTATTGTTGGTGGGCTTGTACGGAGCACTTATCCAAATGGAATGTGACGCACTAATATTGCTCTAATTATATTATAAATAGACGTACATGTATATCGCTCATTAATAAATAAAGATGCACTTTTTTATTAATGAAGTGGAAAATGCTGTATGGTAAAACATCAATCATTTACCAGAAGCAGGGGTGGCAGGGAGTGCAGTTGATCCGGAGCTAAAATTAGACATCAAACAGCACCGTGAGCATTAATGTACATTTTATATAAGGAATCGTAAAGCACTTGAGTTGTAATTTATGTGAAATGTCTACAGAAAAAAAAGAGCGAGAGAAACACTGGCAGAGAAAAGATGCTCCAAATCTGCATATTAATTAGCTCCTGTGAATCTGCCTGATTGCTGCCACAATTAAAATGCCGGCAGAGGAGCGGCCCCTTACCCACCATGTGTTAGAGTGGGAAAAAGAGAGAGAACATAAAGGAGAGTGACAGAGAAGGAGGGGAGGAAGGATTTTTTTCTTATTGATTTGAAAGTAATTAGCAGGCTTCCTTGAAGATGTCTGAATCTACTTACTGCTGAGGGTCTCCTCTGTAAAACTTACTCTTTGACCTCACTTACACACAAATAGATTAAATGTCTTAAAATTAATTCTTGCTATCATGATCATTTCTCATTTGTTTGTTTTGTGAATTTTGATAGCACAGTCTGTCAAGAAACATTTGTCTTTTTTGACTTTTCATTATATCAGAGTGTAAGGATGTTAATGACCTCCTTTAGAGAGCAGGCTGAGAAAAAGAGTGAGAGAGAGAAGGGAAAAGAACAACAGAGAATGGACAGAGGCCTGGAGAAAAGGCCCTGGGGGTCCAGCAGGCCTTTGCTGAGAAAAGAAACATGAGAGATAAATATCTCAAAAGAGAGATCAATGGCTGGAGAAGGAAAGCTGTGAGATCAAGGCCAGGCCAGAAGCTCCGTCTGCCTTTGTGTCCGTGGTGAAAGAATAGTATATGTGTGGGTGTGTATGTATGTATATGTGACCTACAGATGCTCTCTGGACAGTGTTTTGACCCAATGGGTCAGCTTCTGTCTGACTAGCAGGCGGACATACATCTCTTTCTGTCTTGCTGCCTCCACACATGTATACACACTTGTACACACATGCATAATTGAATATATTGTTATTGCATATTATACAGTATTTTTTATTTATTTTTTTGTATTTATTTGTGTATTTCACTATTTATCAGACATAGTTTTTAAATCACAAATATACACAAGAAAATTAGCCAACAACATTTATTTAAAAAAAAAAAAAAAACTACAAACACAACTGTCTGATGATTCATATGTATTAAGGCCCTGATATGCTTTGAATGAAATCGGAGAACAGGTGTAACGTCATTTTGTGCAAAACTGAAGAAAATTGAAACCGCCAAAGCAAACTTTCCAGAAGAGTTTAATCCGAGTAAATGCATGAACACAATGGAGAGCTGCTTTATCTCAGAAATTGAAGTTGTAATTCTAATTCTAATTAAAACTGACACTGATATTGTTTTTCATGTTTAGTACTGTAAAGCTGCTTGCTTTAAAGTAATCTATTGTATAAAGTTCCACACAAATAAACATGACATGACTTGACTGAAGGAACGAATTCCAGAGCTTGAGCAAAAATATGCACATTGCTATGGTGAGATGCTTGCTTAACTACTGTTTTCTCACCGCAACATGGGCAGCATCTGATATTCGCTAACAGTATACTTCTGCTTGCCTATTTTGATTTTTTTTTTTACCCCTAAGCACAAAAACAAAAAAATAACTTAGCACTGAGTATATCGGTCCTTTAGTAGAATTATTTTTAATGATTAAAATTCATTTTTCAAATAAAGCCACTTGCTAGCCAAAGTTATTTTAGATCGAAAGACATTCTAGTGAAGTATGTTTCATTATTGCTGCTTCTACATTTTAACCTGTCCATGGTGTACTTTATAGGATCATCTTTATTGAAAATAGTTACACTTTAGAGGGACTGACTTTATTTTAGGTGTTGTGGTTTGTCACAGGAATCCTCATTTGTGAGACAGGAAGTGGAGGTGTTTGTGTTTCTAATGCGGGCCAGTCTCTCACCAGTCCACTCTGTGAGGAAACATGTACGCTTAGATTGATTGCAGTGAGAGGTCACTGTCTACCTCCGCTGGCCAAATAATCTGTGTACAGATAAGTGTTGTTTATTTGCCTAAATATGGAGAGTTAATTTGATTAGGGCAAGAATGCAGCAACCCTCCTCAGGCCAGCGTACCTGAGAAGGGCAGAGTGTGTCCGGGATGTGTGGACTAATCTAATTAAACTTTGCCGGAGTGAGCTCTCTCAGCTGTCCCAAGTTACAGATGACCGATGGACAACTGACAGTATGTATTTACCAGAAATGCAATTTTAACCATAGATAAAAACACACACACATCAGAGTCTGTCACTAAACACTATTTTAGAGACATTACGGATACTATCCTGATGCTAACAGCCGCAGAATGAGTCGTACAGCCAGCACTGACCAAACAGTCTCGGAGAGGAGGCATTTTCGAGCAGAAGTGCGGCATGTTGCGCTGTTTTGAGTCGCATTGAATTAGCATGCAACATTTACTTTGACTACCATGTAGCATTGCTCTCAGGTCAGTGCAGTTGGCTCACACGAGCGCTTCCCCCATCTGACGAGGTTCATTACCGATGGCTCCCAGGAACGACCTGATTTCGGCTCCTTCACACTTTGAGGACGGCACTTTG
>JAUZSZ010000115.1:18840832-18853692 GCA_034780575.1 Labeobarbus marequensis | reverse complement strand
CTAATTTAGTCACTCCCTGCTTCCAGACAATACGAAAAATAAGGCTTAATCTCCTCCTAGTGTTTCTATACTAAAACTGCTCTCGTCTTTGACACTCCTGGACGTGTTTGAAATGGGTATTGTTGGTGGGCTTGTACGGCGCACTTATCCAAATGGGATGTGACACGTTAATATTGCTATAATTATATTATAAATAGACGTACGTGTATATCGCTCATTAATAAATAAAGATGCACTTTTTTATTAATGAAGTGGAAAATGCTGTATGGTAAAATATCAATCATTTACCATAAGCAGGGGTGGCAGGGAGTGCAGTTGATCCGGTGCTAAAATTAGACATCAAACAGCATGGTGAGCATTAATGTACATTTTATATAAGCAATCGTAAAACACTTGAGATGTAATTTATGTGAAATGTCTACTGAAAAAAAAAGAGAGAAAGACTGGCAGAGAAAAGATGCTGCAAATCTGCATATTAATTAGTTCCTATGAATCTGCCTGATTGCTGCCACAATTAAAATGCCGGCAGAGGAGCGGCCCCTTACCCACCATGTGTTAGAGCGGGAAAAAAAGAGAGAACAGAGAGGAGAGTGACAGAGAAGGAGGGGAGAAGGGATTTTTTTCCTCATTGATTTGAAAGTAATTAGCAGGCTTCCTTGAAGATGTCTGAGTCTACTTACTGCTGAGGGTCTCCTCTGTAAAACTTACTCTTTGACCTCGCTTACACACAAAAATGGATTAAGTGTCTTAAAATTAATTCTTTCTATCATGATAATTTCTCATTTGTTTGTTTTGTGAATTTTGATAGCACAGTCTGTCCAGAAACATTAGACTTTTTTGACTTTTCATTATATCAGAGTGTAAGGATGTTAATGACCTCCTTTAGAGACCAGGTTGAGAAAAAGAGTGAGAGAGAGGGGAGAAGAACAACAGAGAATGGACAGAGGCCTGGAGAAAAGGCCCTGGGGGTCCAGCAGGCTTTTCCTGAGAAAGAAACATGAGAGATAGAGATAAGAAGAGAGATGAATGGCTGGAGAAGGAAAGCTGTGAGATCAAGGCCAGGCCAGAAGCTCCGTCTGCCTTTGTGTCCTTGCTGCAAGAATAGTATATGTGTGGGTGTGTTTGTGTGTGTATGTATGTATATGTGACCTACAGATGCTGTCTGGACAGTGTTTTGGCCCAGTGGGTCAGCCTCTGTCTGACTAGCAGGAGGACATATATCTTTTCCTGTCTTGCTACCTCCACACACTTGTACACACATGTATAATTGAATATATTATTATTTCATATTATACAGTATATTTTTGTATTATTTGTGTATTTCATTATTTATCAGATGTAGCTTTTAATAGACAAATATACACAATAAAATTAGCCAACAACTTATTTATTGTGCTACAAAAAAAAAAAAAGCAGGGAGCTCTAGGAACAAAACTGACTGATGATTCATATGTATACAGGTCCCGATATGCTTTAAATGAAATCGGAGAACAGGTGTAATGTAATTTTGTACAAAACTGAACAAAAGCGAAACCACCAAAGCAAACATTCCGGAAAAGTTCAATCTGAGTAAACACATGAACACACTGGAAAGATGCTTTATCTCAGAAATTGAAGTTGTGATTCTAATTCTAATTAAAACTGACACTAAAACTGTTTTTCATGTTTAGTAATATAAAGCTGCTTGCATTAAAGTAATCATTTATATAAAGTTCCATATAAATAAACATGACGTGACTTGACTGAAGTGACGAATTGAAGAGCTTGTGCAAAAATGTGCACATCACTATGGTGAAATGCTTTCTTAACTTCTGTTTTCTCACCACTGTAATTTTGTTGCGTGTTTATTTTGTTATTAAAAGGAAAATACATATGTACATATTCATCTAAACACTGCTCCCAGCAACATGGGCAGCGTCTGATATTCACTAACAGTATGTGCCGCTGCTTACCTTTTTTGAATCATTATTATTTATTTATTTTTACCCCTAAGCACAAAAACAAAACAAAAAATAACTTAGCCGTGAGTATATCATAGGTCCTTTAGTGGAATCTCTTTTTTATGATTAAAACGAATCCTTCAAATAAAGCCACCTGCCAAAATGAATTGGACTAGTCAATGTTTGTTTAGATCGAGTTTAGTCTAGTGTAGTACATTTCATTGTTGCTTCTCCTACATTTTAACCTGTCCATGGTGTACTTTATCATCATTATTAAAAATAGTACCATTTTTGGCAAAAGGCTTTACTTTAGGTGTGTCACAGGAATCCTCATCTGTGAGAGAGGAAGTGGAGGTGTTTGTGTTTCTAATGCAGGCCAGTCCCTCACCAGTCCACTCTGCGATCAATCAGAGTAAGAGGTCACTGTCTACCTCCGCTGGCCACATAATCTGTGCGCAGATAAGTGTTGTTTATTTGCCTAAATATGGAAAGTTAATTTGATTAGGGCAAGAATGCAGCAACCTTCCTCAGGCCAGCGTACCTCAGAAGGGCAGAGTGTGTCCGGGATGTGCGGACTAATCTAATTAAACTTTGCCGGAGTGAACTTTCTCAGCCGTCGCAAGTTACAGATGACCGATGGATATCTGACAGTATGTATTTACCAGAAATGCAATTTTAACCATAGATAAAAAGCACACACACATCAAAGTCTGTCACTAAACACTATTTTAGAGCCATTATGGATACTATCCTAATGCTAACAGCCAGCACTGACCAGACAGTCTCGGAGAGGAGGCATTTTTGAGCAGAAGTGCAGCATGTTGGGCTGTTTTGAGTCGCGTTGAATTAGCATGCAACATTTGCTTTGGTGCCATGTAGCATTGCTCTCAGGTCAGCACAATCGGCTCACACGCGCGCTTCCCCCGTCTGACGAGGTTCATTACCGATGGCTCCCAGGAACGACCTGATTTCGGCTCCTTCACACTTTGAGGACGGCACTTTGTTCAATTGCCCTACATGGGAACTTTCCGTAATGGGGCCAGTTGATTATATTACTTTGGTTATTTTACTTAATGCCCAAAACAGGAGATAAATTTAAAAATCTAGGGCAACTAATCATGCTCCGTTTTTTTTCCCTCCTCTTCCTTATCTTTATGTATCTATATCGTCTCTTATAAACTCTCTTTTTTCCCTGTCTGTAGTATCCGAAGGAAATCTCTTGATTTGACCATTGACACACTTAAATTCATTTCCTCCCTCCCTCTCTTTCGCTCTCTGAGATGGGACTGTGATTGCTTTTAACCCTATTATTCACAATAATCTCGTTCCCTTCAGATACAGCGGTGTGTTGTTCAGACACAGCTGTGATGTGGGCCGAGAAGGAGAAAAAGAGGAGAGAATAACCCGGGGATCGCGTTCACTGGCCTTAAATTACATTTCTCAACATGACAGAAACAGAAGTTGTGTGAAATGATTGTTTCACTCTGGATTTGCGCTGGGTGTTAAAGTGGCCCAGAGCCTCGTGTTGCCAGCGCGCGTTAGGAGCGTTGCACTCGCCTCTGTAGAGCTGAACCCCCACAGGTAAAACTCACATTGCTTCCCTGTGGAAGAACATAACAAAGCTTCCTTGCATATCCCTTCATCTCCATGCTCACATGTACAAACCAGGGCTGAGATGTAACTTGATGCTGCTTATGTATGTAATAAATATGCTTTTATTTTTAGCTAACTTGCATTTAGTGTAGTTTTTCAGTCATGAACTTGCAGTGTTGCGCCACAATACACTACAACATTGTATTTATCATCACATAACTTTTTTTTTTGCAGTCATACAGTTGGGCAAGCTGCAGAAATAATTAAACACCCTGTCCTCTCGCCCTCTCTCTCTCATATGCGGAGTTGAGAAATCTGTTTCATTTTAGTGAATTCTTTAGTGAAGTTTGCAGAATATTAAATGATTCACTGGTCAAATAAATGATTCACCGATTCATTTAAAGTCCCAGCATGTTCTTTTAAAGCAAAATGCAGCTGTTTGTCGCAGTGAATTTTCAATTGCTATTACATGTATTTATTGCAAGCATAAACTGATTAAATGTATACCTTAATACCTTTTATATAAGGTAATATATATATATATATATATTTATGTGATAATTATACATATATAAATTCATAGTGTTTTTTATATTTTGTCCTAAATGCTGTAATTGTATAATTAAATAGTACAATTGATTTTCTTTTATAATATTATATTGCAAATTTTTGTTAGTAATTTGTAGTGTCGATAACTATTTATTTATTTGAATAGAAGCTTGGTGGTAGTTGAACTACTTAATGAGAATCTTGTCATTTTAGCTTGTTTGCAGTTATTTTTAGTGTCTCTGTTGAAATACTGTATGAGTGTTTACTGCAAAGTAGTATTTTTGTCCTCTGTCCTGTCTATGTGATAGACTAGCAGAGAAACTCTAAAGCATTTTATGCTGTTCTCTATACTATTTAAACTCTACATCGATTGTTTTCACGTAGTAGGGCTATTGATTTTTGCATTGTCAATTATTTAGAGTGAAGAAGTTATTTATAAGTCTGCTTAGCCTCTTTTCACGCCTCCGATCTCACTTTTTTTCTCCTTTTCTAACTCTCCGTTTTAAAGCCGCAATCTGGTTTTCATTAACGGGTCTCGGCGCTGATGGCTGGAAATGCATTTCTCAAAGCCATCTGTGCCAGTGGTCTTTGTTCCTGACCGGTGGTCTGGTGATCGCAGTAAAAAGAAAAAAAATACAAAGTCGCAGTATTTACCGCAGTAAAAAGAGAGCCGTCTTCATCAGCTGCAGCCCTGCCGCTGCCAGCCACCGGCTCGAACTTCTCACGCAACATGATTTGGTGGATTTCTCTTAATCGATTTTCCCTGGAAGCGCATCAGACCGCCGTCTGGACCGTGCCAGTCCGGCCCTCGCCACACACAGCAAACACTGCCCGTAAAGAGCAAAGCAATGCTGCGGCGAGCGCATGTGTGTGTGCACTGTGCAGTTCTACACGTGTCAAAATGTCCCAGGCCAGACCAGGAGAATGAAAGCACTCTCTCTCTCTCTCTCTCTCTCTCTCTCTCTCTCTCTGCGCGTGCGTGAGCGTGGGTGTGAGCGTGAGCGTTTGCTGAGCGTGTGAGAGTGTTCACGAGTAGAGGGTGTTTGAAAGTGGTTTCCTATTGTTTTTCTTTTTCTTTCTTATAATCTTTGGGGATTATTTTAAAGGTAAGAACATAGGAGGTAAAGTACTTTAAATATCTTATTTGGCGCGGCGGCGCCGGGAGGTTCGTCGACGGAGTTGTGATGGCTTCTCGACCCGAGGGGGGAGAGGAGTCACCAGCGCTCCGTCATGGCGTTAGGTGTGAGGTGGATTCAAAGGTGGCGGTAGAGGATGTTTTACTATCAATTGGAGAACAGGTTGGATACGAGAACATTTCTTCGGCGTCAAGAATGAACAAAGCGGTAGTGGTTTTCCTAAAGGAGGAAAATTTGGTCAATCAGTTAGTAAGCACTGGAATCTCGGTAAGTGGACTTTTTGTTGTTGTTTCTCCGCTAGTTAATCCGACCCGAAAAGTAATTATTTCAAATGTGCCTCCGTTTATCCCTGATGAAGAAATCGAGCGTGCACTTTCATGGTACGGTAAATTTGCTAGTGCGATAAAAAAAATCCCACTCGGATGTAAAAATACGTCTCTAAAACATGTGTTGTCATTCAGGAGACAGGTGGCGATGTTTTTGAAAGAACCTGAATTGGATGTATCTTTTAGAGTTACACACGAAGGGAAGACATATATGATATATGCCAGCACAGGTAGCCTAAAGTGCTTTGAATGTGGAGATGTGGGACATAAGAAGTCTACATGTCCACATAAGGTAGGTATTAGTGGGGTCGTACCGAATTCTGCGGTGGATTTGGAGGCCAGTGAATCAAACCGAGAGCAAATGAGTCCTAATGTAATTCCTGCTGTGATTCCCACTGTTGATGTAGAGGTGAGGAATGAATCCAATGTGGAACAAACGGTTCAAAATGAAACGGAAGAAAGTGATAGAAGCGTTGTTGCATCATGTAGTGGTGTAGGACATGGAAAAGGGATTATTGATATGACTGTTGGAGAACTTAAGGATAGTCTTGGTTCAGTAGGTAAGGAAAGTGAGGACGTTCAGACGGAAGAAGGGGTTAATATGGAGGTGAATGAGTTGTTGAGTCAGACTGAGGTAGTTGGAGAGGAAGAACTAAGGGATGAGGATACCCTTTCCGATATTTCTGAGGTTGGTTCACAAAATATGGATGGAATGTACTCTTTAGACGAGATTAATGATTTTTTAGATACAACATTTGGCAAAGTGGTAGAAGTAAGGGATTTTTTCCCAGATGCGGAGAAATTTGTTCTTTCGGTGAAAATACTGCAACGTACAGCGAGTTATGATGAACTAAGCAAACAAAAGAGGTTTAGATTAAAGAAATTCATTACGAAACTGAGGAAAGATAAAGGGATGCCCCTTTTTAAAAAGTAAGAAAAATGCACTGGGTGTTTCTTAAGATGTGTTTTCTTTTTCTCTTTCTGTTCTTATCCACTTTATTTTCCAACTTTGCGATGGAGAATTTAAGAGTGGGCTCTTTAAATATAAATGGAGGAAGAGATAGGGCTAAACTTGCAGTGATATCTGAATTTTTAAGGATAAATCATATTAATATTGTTATCTTGCAAGAGACTCATAGTAACAAGGAGAATGAAATTGAGTGGAATAGATGGTGGGAAGGGAAGTTGGTTTTAAGTCATGGGTTAAATAATAGTGCAGGAGTAGCTATACTTTTTGAAAAAGGGTTGAATATTAATATTTTACACACTGAAGAAATTGAAAAAGGGAGAGCATTGTTACTAAAAATACAGCATGGGGAAAATGTTTTTGTTCTAGTGAATGTGTATGCTCCAAATAATGGGATGGAAAGAGCGAGGGTTTTTAACCAAATAGATAAAGCACTTCAAAATTTGGAGGATGATAGTTGGTTAGTGTTAGGTGGGGATTGGAACTGCACTATTAATTCATTAGTTGATAGGAATGGTGAAGAGCCACATAGTTACTCTAGTAAATTACTGTCTAATATAGTGGGGAAACATGATTTAATAGATGTATGGAGAAGGAGGAATGTTGGGGTAAGAAGATATACATGGATTAAAGTGGTAGATAATATGGTTTCTGGGGCCAGACTGGACAGATTTTACTTAAATAAGATGGTGGAAAATAGGGTAATGAGTACATCAATACTACCAAATGGGTTTTCTGATCATCATTTAATTATGTTTGATTTTAATATAAAGGAAACCTCAAGACCAAGGTACTATTGGCATTTTAATGCAAAAATGTTAAAGGATGTACTTTTTTGTGATAGTTTTAAATTATTTTGGGGGAAATGGAAGGAAACAAAAGGTGATTTTGTAAACCGTAGTCAATGGTGGGATGTAGGAAAAGTGCAAATTAAAGAGTTTTGTCAAAATGTTTCTTACTGTAATTCTGTGAATGTGAAAAAAATTATGCAAGGCTTGCAAAAGGAAATTGAGCAGCTGGAGGAGGACTTGACAAACAATGGAAGAGCACAGGACAATGGTACAATTTTAAATGAAAAAAAGAAAGAACTTGGTTTTTTATTACAAGAACAAGTGAAAGGGGCACTTGTAAGATCAAGGATTTGTTCTATTAAAGACATGGATGCCCCAACCTCATATTTCTTTAATCTGGAGAAAAAGACAGTTCAGTACAAGCAGATGCACTATCTTCGTTGTCAAAATGGGGATATTACAACAAATCCAGCTGAGATGAGAAAGTTGGCGATGGATTTTTATTCTGCACTGTATAGTGCTGAGGAATGCGACCCTGACAGTACAAAAGACTTACTTAAAGACTTACCGCAGCTGGACAATGGGAAAAGTCAGGCTTTGGACAGCATAATTACATACGGGGAGCTAACGGAAGCAGTGCAACAGTTGTCTACTGGTCGTTCCCCAGGAATTGACGGATTAACAGCTGAGTTTTATAAACACTTTTGGGGAATAATAGGGGAGGATTTGTATGAAGTTTTATTAGAATGTTTAGAAAATAAAGTACTTCCTGTTAGTTGTAGGAGAGCTGTAATTTCGCTGTTACCCAAAAAAGGTGATCTAGGGTTTTTAAAGAATTGGAGGCCAGTATCATTGTTGTGTTTAGATTATAAAATTTTTTCAAAGTCAATTGCAAACAGGCTTAAAAATGTTTTAGAATTATTGATTCATAAAGATCAAACATACTGTATACCGAACAGGTCAATAATGGACAATTTGTTTTTTTTAAGAGATGTGATTGATTGGGGCTGTATAAATGAGTCTAATGTGGGTATTTTATCATTAGACCAGGAAAAAGCATTTGACAGGGTAGACCATGACTATCTTTTTAAAGTATTAAAGAGTTTTGGTTTTGGTGATAATTTTATTTCTTATGTTAAATTATTATATACTGATGTATCTCTGTTGATTAAGGTTGGTGGAGGGATAAGTGCCCCGGTAGCAGTCAGTAGAGGTGTTAGGCAGGGTTGTCCTCTTTCTGGGCAGCTATATAGTTTAGTAATTGAACCTTTGCTATGTAAATTAAGGAGGGATTTGGGTGGGGTTTCAATTGCAGGTGTGAAGAAAATTTTTAAGGTATATATGTCTGCATATGCTGATGATGTCACTGTTTGTATTTCAGGACAAAATGACGTAACAGCTTTGGAATCAAGCATCAGACAATACGAAATGGCCTCCTCAGCTAAAGTTAATTGGGAGAAAAGTGAGGGGTTTATTATTGGCCGGTGGAGAGATACTGGACCTCCGAAACTTCCAGGAGGATTAATTTGGGGGAGGGAGGGTATTAAGTTTTTAGGTGTTTTTTTAGGAAAGGAAAGTTTTAAAATGAAAAATTGGGAGGGAATGCTGGAGAAAGTAGTGACTCGATTGTCTAAATGGAAATGGCTATTACCACATTTATCTTATAGAGGAAGAGTTTTGGTGGCAAACAATCTGGCAGCTTCCACGCTCTGGCACAAAGTCATCGTCCTGGAACCACCAAATGAACTGATTAGCAACATACAGAGGAAAATTGTTGACTTTTTTTGGAGTGGCGAACACTGGACTCGGGCTGCAGTGCTTTACCTAACGGTGCATGAAGGAGGTCAAGGTCTGGTGGACGTAAGGAGCCGAATTGTTGCTTTTAGGCTGCAAGCGGTGCAGAAGCTTCTCTATCAAGAGGATTTAATATGGACACCGACGGCATGTGCATTTCTGCAAAAAGTTGGAAGTTTGGGTTTGGACAGACACTTGTTTTTATTAAAAATGGATGGGTTGAGAACGGACAATCTCTCCTCTTTTTATAAATCAATGTTGCAAGCTTGGAGTAAGGTTCTGAAGGTGGAGAGAAACCTGGACGAGCTTGGAGACTGGATCTACGAAGAACCACTGTTCAATAACCCGCTGATTCAAACTCGTTTTCTGTCGTCAGTGAGCATTCAAAGAACTCTTGTGAAGAAGGGAGTCACCAAACTGGGTCATCTGCTGGACAATGGCAGGTGGAGTTCAGTAGACATTTTTAAAGAACTATCTGGTTTGTGCTCGGTAAGAATCGCATCAAAATTGAGGGATGAGATTTTTGCTGCCTTGCCGTGCAGTTATAGAAATCTTGTCGCCGGGGGGAAAGCACGACAGTGGGTTGGAGTTTTTCCGAGATTGAAAATTAGTCCTGCTGTCAGTGAAGAACAACGAGAGTCGGAAGGATCTATATTGACTTTCAAAACTCCGCAGCTGGGAATGCTTGACGCTGCATCTAAGAAAGCATTGCTGCATGTAACAGTGAAAGTTGTTCACATGGAAGCACTCAGGCGGCAGAATTTTTCAAAGTGGACAGAGATAATGGAGCCAGAGTTTCTAGTCAGAGATAGGTGGAGAGTCCTGTACAAGCCTCCTATCGAAAAGAGGACAGCTGATCTGCAGTGGAGGCTTATCCACAGGGCGATAGCTACGAACAGACATGTAGCACGTCTGAACCCGGCAGTGGGGGGGAATTGTGGTTTTTGTAATAATGAAGAAACCATAGAACATTTGTTTTTAAAATGTTTGAGGCTTGGAGGTCTTTTTAACTTGCTTGATGGTTGGTTTCGGAGCTTTGGTGAGGAGTTTTCTCACAAAGTTTTTATTGGGGGCATTAAGTACAAAGTGTTTGATAGAGGGAAATTGGTTTTATTAAATTATTTAATTGGTACAGCAAAGCTCGCGGTGTGGAAAACTAGGAAAAACAAGGAGTTGGAAATCGGGTCAATAGATGCAGAAATGATGTTGAAGTATATGGTTAAAGGAAGGATAAAAATTGAGTTTTCATATTATAAGTTGATTAATAATGTTGAAAGTTTTTTACGAATTTGGGGTATAAATGGTGTTTTATGTGTTATTGACCATGCTGATTTATTTTTTACTTTTTAATCTATGTTTTTTAACGAGTTATTGTTGAGAAATGATGCAGGTATTTATGTTGTATTTCTGGATATAATGTAACAAAGATTTGTTCAACCTCTCTCTCCCTCTCTCTCTCGCTCTCTCTCTCTCTCTCGCTCTCTCTCTCTGTCTCTCTCTCTCCCTCTCTCTCTCTGTCTCTCTCTCTCTCTCTGTCTCTCTCTCTCTCTCTTTCTCTCTCCCTCTCTCTCTCTGTCTCTGTCTCTCTGTCTCTCTCTCATTCTTCAGTTCCGTTGCGCGAGATCTGACCGTCGCCTCGGTTCTCCGGTGTGTTTATTCGTGAGAAGCGGCTCATAATGCGAGGTTTATCGGTTCTTCAGCTTCTGCTCGTGACTCTGGCAAGCGCGAGAGAAGCGCGGGAGATCGGTGGCGGGAATCTGATGGAAGAGGAGCAGTGGCTGTCAACGGTCCGTCAGTACAAACACTGGAACCGCTTCAGAGACGTGAGTTCAGCCGCCTTCACTGTGTTTATCGGTTTAAATTACAACTACACAAAGATTCTGACCAAGCTACAACATTGTAAGGGTGAATTAAAAATGTTATTGAACGTTTCCACCGTTACTGACAGGAATAACGTTAAATATTCAGTTCGGGGCATGTTGTCACAGTGAAAACCATATTGGCACTGATTTGAGAATATTTTTATTTATTTATTTATTTTTTGTGTGGAACAAATGCCAAAACGTGCATTTTAGACTGCCAGAAGAATGTCAAACTGATATACAACAATAAAAAATAAATAAATAAATAAAACAATAAGTCAGTTAATCATATAGACTTTTTGGGGACGATTTTTTGTTTTTAATTTATGTCGAAGAACAAAAAGAGAAAACCTGATGTATGAATTTCTGAGATAGACCTTGTGACAACTAGCCCCGTTCTCTGCTATTATGCTGCAATGCAAACTTCTGAATGAAAGTAATTGTTTATCTATCTATCTATCTATCTATCTATCTACAAATAGCAGTCTTGTCTCACGTTGTGTTGATTTAATGTCCCTCTTCATTTTAGTCTTTGATTAGAGAGGCACGATATATCGATTTGAAACATCGACCCATGTATTTTTACTTAATTAAATCGATTACATTTAAATAATTTAATGAAAGTAAAATGAATTTAGTGATATCTGTCAATAATGAATATTAATAGCCTATTGTATATTTAGTGAACTCTTTTTTTCGATTACTCTACACTACAGTACCTTAAATTTACAGCAACAAAAATACCATTAGAACAGATTTGTCCATCTTTCAACATGTACATAATAATGTTGTGATGCCTAAAAGCTGATAAAACTTTTTTTAGTTCTAAAACTAGAACTAAAAGTTTTTTTAAGGAATAGATTGTTAATTAACTATTTATTGTCCATAACATGTAAACAATTAGCGACCAGAATTTAAATGTCAGTGCATCTCTAACTTTAATCCATAGAATTAGGCTACGTTTAGAGTTTTAATCAGGGATATCTTTAACTAAAACCATAAAAAAAAGTTTTGTTACTTAAAATAAACGATAACATGAAACAAAATACACAAAAAACACTTATTTCAGCTAATTGCCAAGGCAATTTCGTTTCGTTTCAAAATCGTTTCAGTTGAATTACTAAAATATTTCAAACTAAGTAAACTAATTAGTAAAAATTAATAATTACTGTATAGAAAAAACTAACAATTGTATGACAATAACATTATAAAAAAACATCATTCAAGATGATAAACTCAATTCAGTTTATAAAAAAAGGCAGAAAATAGATACAGAAACCTTGTTTTTGCGAGAGTAATGTAAGTTAATAAACACGCTGAATTTATGAGCTGTTATTCTGAAAATGATCAGCAGCGAGGATACATTCCCTTCTTTTTTCCACACATAATTTCAGCTCATCTCCATCACGCTGTTAGGAAGAGAAACGGAGGAAAGGAGCGAGAGCTGGTGAGAAATGACAGCTGAAGTCTCGTCTTCTCCCTGAGGCTCTGCTGTCTGGATGAGTTAGCGCTACAGACACAGACATTGTGTGTTTTGTGTTCATTTATTTGAGAGAAAGACACCTTGGGAACCTTCTGTCAGTGCAGGACTGACTCAGGTGACAGAGATTGTGTGTGCGTGTGTTTAGAGCCAGAGTTCTGGTTTGGGCTGTGTAGTTGGTCACAATTAACCTCATCAGGTTAGCAGCGATGCGATTGGTTAATTGAAGGACTGCATTGTTTTCTTTCTTAAAGGAGTAGTTCACTCAAAAATGAAAATGTGGTCACTCTCAGGCCATCCAAGATTAGGATGAGTTTGTTTCTTCATCAGATTTGGAGAAATGTGTCAGCAATGGATGTGAATGGGTGCCGTCAGAATGAGAGTCCAAACAGCTGATAAAAACATCACAATAATCCACACCA
>JAUZSZ010000115.1:18518210-18530898 GCA_034780575.1 Labeobarbus marequensis | reverse complement strand
GATGTAAATACCCTCAAATTAAAGCTGACAGTCTGCAGTTAAAGCACATCTTGTTTGTTTCATTTGAAATCCATTGTTGTGGTGTATAGAGCCAAAAATGTTAGAATTGTGTCGATGTCCCAAAATTTATGGACCTGACTGTATATATTTCAAACGTAATTTATTCCTGTGATGGCAAAGCTGAAATATCAGCAGCCATTACTGCAGTTTTCAGTGTCATGTGATCCTAATATGCTGATTTGGTGCTGCTCAGGAAACATTTAGCTATTATCATCATCATCAATGATAAAAAAAACAAACAAAATAGATATGCTGCTTTAATATTTTTGTACAAACTGTGATACATTTTGTTAGGTTTTTTTCCCAGAATTTTTAGATGAATAGACAATTCAAAAGAACTGCATTTATTTAAAATGTTTTTTTTAAATATAAATTTATAAACTGATCAGTTTAAAGCATATTTTGCTGAATAAATGTATTAATTTCTTTAAAAAATGACCCAAAACATTTGAATTGTAGTGAACGAATACATTGATAAAAGCAGTTGGATATACTTTTAGCTGTTTAGATCAAAATCAAACCAAAAATTTTTGTCATGTGAGCCAAACTTTTATTTACTAAAACCTTTATCATAGTCATATGTTACAGGATACATTTACGGAATATCTTGAGTGTTTTAAAAGATGGACTTAGCTGTTCTAGCACTTTCAGTCTGATCCTGCTTTAGACATCTAAACATTTCCGTTGGAAACATGAGCTCTTTGACTCAACAATGAAGAAATAATCAAAGCTCAGCTAGAGAGAGTGTGATTGTATCCTGTACACTAGGAGCTGAAATGAAGCAGTTTTAGGTGGCATCCTATTTTCTAGAAACTTTTACCCCAGTCATGTTATCTGTCAGGTTCAGAAAATGTGCTTTACAACATTGCAAGACGTGCACATCTGTTCATTCCTTTTGCAATGTGTCTCAGCTCTTGCCTTTTGCCCCTTTTACAAGATAACATAATCTCAGCATTTTATGGCACTTTATGCACTGAAAAGTTATTTGTAGATCTTGTTACATAAGACTGATAGGGATGCTGCCTTTAAAGATCTCGCTTCAGTACAGTCTAGTTCCACATTTCACACTGTTGTTGTATTTGGGTCCTGAACGTGTGATGCACCTCAGTCCTGGTCAAAGTTTCACTTGCTCGCTCACATGACCTGTTTACCTGCTCCTCTGAATCTGCTGTATTTGGCAAACCCTGCTAAACCTGTCGGAGAGCTTGTCATGGACTTAGAACTCCATTTAGGGGGTGTTGTTTAGCTCCTGCTTGATTCATTCATTATCTCCTTGGCAAAATGATTGAAAATGAATACCTTTTAAGTTTAATTTTTAATTACACCTCATTTATTTTGCTACATTCAAGGCAAAATATGGTTCTTAGTATAACTAGTACTTTTGACATGCTCAAAGTAAACAAAATGCAAATTATAGCTTTTAGTCAGGCTTTTGAAGACTAAATGAGAAGCTCATTCATTGTAGATGACAAGGAGTTGACATGCTCACAAATATGGTTAGCTAAGACTTTGTTCAGCTGACCTCCAGATTTCCTGTGTGCTGTTATGGTGATGCTTTTGGAACACAATCTGCGCTGTTATCAAGAAAAACCACATTGTGCTGTAAAAAATAGCCATTGTGAAAAGCATCTACCAGATATGCTTTTTACTGCCTTTTTAAATGACACAAGCTAACCATTTATAAATATGGACTTCTATGCTGGTAGCCTTTGAGTTTTGTATGGAGTTTTGTATAAGGTGTGGCCAGTAGGAACAATATCTCATTGAGTGAAAGTTATCTTCTAAGCTCTCCTTGTTTCTTGTGGTTGAAGTAAGGCATACTGCTACTAAGTGTCATTACTGAATCCAAGCTCCTGAGACAATTAAGTATGACTCAGTCTGCTATAGTAAGTATTTAATTGTTATTTTGAATGTTCTTTTTTTCGTTTGTGTGTTGCTACTAGCTGTCATTATGCTAATCTGGGCATAGATAGCCAACATTTTTGTGCTTATTTTTCAAATAGTGCCTAACCCTGAAGAATTTAAGCAGTAGGGTGTGTGTTGAATCTTCTATCAATGTTTTTTGATTGATTTATGTGTCTGTTGCTTGTAATTATAGGTAGCAGCCAGTTCTTGGTATCTGTATATGTTGTTTTCTGCTTAGGTTTTCTAGCGGTTACCTGAAATGAGAAATTAGATTGGGGTTATTTCTGTAACATTTCTCCTTTCCTCATGCAGAGTGACTTGGAGGTGTATAAGGAGATGGTGCTGCTGTACATAGAGGAGACTCGGCGCTTTGTGAATTCTCAGTGTGCTGGTCTGGAGCCATGGCAGATCATTGTGACCACTTTGCTGTCCACACTTGGTGCAGTGTGGCTAAAGGGCCTCCTTTTCCAACAAGAGAGTAAGTGCTATTGATAACTCGTGTCTTTTTTTTAATCAAGATATGTTTAAATATGTTGATTAGTTTGACGTCGGTAGAATTGTTTTTGAAAGAAGTCTCTTTAAGGCTCATCAAGGCTTTTTTTTATTTGATAAAAATAAAGTAAAACAGTAATATTGTGAAAAATCAATACTATATGATCTAACTTTTTAATATATATTTAGCGCAACTGCGCTTGGCTTGTGGCAACCTGAGTTCAATTCCCATCTCGTGGTCCTTTGCTGATCCCATTCCCCTCTCTCTGCCCAATGTTTTCCTGTCACCTCTTTACTGTCCTATCACATTAAAGGCATTAAAAAGGCCATAAATAAAACTTCAGAAATAATTCTAATATACTGATTTCTTGCTTAAGAAGTTATCAATGTTGAAAACAGTTAATATTTTTGTGGAAACTGTTTTTTTTTTGTTTTTTTTTGATAGGTAGAAAGTTCAAAAGAAAAGCATTTATTTGAAATGGAAATCTTTTGTTACAATATACAAGTTTTTACTGTCACTTTTGATCAGTTAAATGCATCCCTGCTGAATAAAAACAAAAATGTCTTTTTTTTTTTTTTAAATGGTAGTGTACATAATCTTAAAGGTATTAAGAAAGGAAAAAAATAATGTAATTGTTGAAAAACTATAATGGGTTATCAACTTTTCACAGTCATAAGCTACTTCTTTTCTTTGCCACTGTGAAAGAATATGAAACCCAGCATTATGTTGCAAATTAATTGTAAGTAAATAGTGATGTCCTTTTTGCTATTCATCAGTCAGGAAGTCTTAAAACAAAGTTGCAAAATGTCAAGGCCTCTTGAACAATAACAGAGTCTTTGGCACTTGAAAGCTTCATACGCTACTGGTGACCTAGACACCATTTTTGCTTTGTTTTTTTTTTTAAATTTATCGTTGCATGTTATGGTTGAGTCATCATCCTGAAACAGTGGTTTCACATGAGCTGAGGGAGGAAAACCTAGACGTTTACACCGAGGTCTCTCAATTGTTTAATTTTACTTGGCAAACTTTAGATTTCGTACATTTCTCTGTTGAAAATAAAAGATTGTTTGAAAGTCTCAAGCAGTCACAGGGCTTGAATGTTTTTCACAGCAACACAAATTTAGAAAAATGTCTTGCCATGGAGACATTTCATGTAATGTCTTCACCGCAATTTGCTCATTGTCATGTTTTCTAGGTCTGACGTCAAGGGTAAAGAAGCAGTTCTTTAAAATCATCAGAAAAATCCCATTTATTGGAGCAACAGTAAGCATCTAGTGGTTTTCTAGCTCCCTTTCTTCCTTCAGACTTCTCTTTCTGACTCATTGATCGATGATCAAGTCACCACTGTCATGCTGGAGGGGAAATTAAGCCTTTAACACCCTTTCACATTATGGCCCTGTGATTATTGCAGCGTTTACCTTGTGTCATTAACCTGAACAAAGCACAACATGTCTGGTTCAAGTCAGAACCGATTGGAGGTTGATTTTAATCTCTTTTGTCTTCTACAATTTTTATTAGAATGCAACTAACCATCTTAACATTACAAATTACAACCCAAACACACATTAGAACAGGGGATCTTTTTGACTTAAAGGCTTCCATTGACCAACACAATATTCAAAGGCTGATCATGTAAGCTGTAATATTTCCTCTGGTATGTTGTTCTGTAGTTATACTAAAGCTGCTTGTTTTCAAACCTTTTTTGTAATAAACTAGTTTTAAATCTTTAAAAATTAAGAAAATACTCATTTTACACCATGATGTGTTTTTAGCATTTTAATCAAGTTTGGTTATTTTAAAATAATTTAAATGAAGTCATCCTACAGCTTCCTTAGATGTTTGCTGAGGCCCCTAGTGGGCCCTGAACCAATGATTGAGAATCACTCCCTTAGAGCATTGGTAGTCATTAAAAGATCTCCTTTTGAACACGGATAAAATGGATAAAGCAAATGGATAAAGAAGTTATATTATATCAACAGTGCAGTAATTAATTGTTTTTATTTTCCCCTCAATTCCCTGTATCATTTCTATTAATTAAATATTCAGAGTTTATGACTTTTTTTGTTTTCTTTCCAATCTTTCCCTCATCAGATTCAGAATCAGCTCAACAAGGCATTGGATGACATGTCAGTGAGTCTATGCACACTGAAGGAAGGCATGAGCTACACCAAACTCCTGCCAGCACAGGGCCTCTCCCACGGAGAGCTTCTTGACAAGATCAGAGAATATGAGACACTAAGTAAGTCACCTGCAGCCTGTCCTAACTCCCATCTGTTATAATGAGGGAAAGCTCAAAGGCTTTGAGGATAAGTCAGATCTCTTAAAGTTTCAGCCAGATGTTCTCAGACTGAATTTGCTCTACAGTGTGGGTGCAGTTTCTTCGCAAGCAATTACTAGGGTATAATGCCACTGGTTTATATGGTATTAGAAGTATGTGTCCCACCATTGCTCTGTCCTCAATATTTTTTCATACTTATGATTTCAGGTGAGGTAGACTGGGCGAAAGGCAAAGTATCAGGTGCAGTCTACTGGGGGGATGAGAAGCTCACAGATCTCCTGGTGAAGGTATAGTGGCCTTCTAAATCATTTATATCAGTAAATCCCAACGAGGGCTATGTGTTCCAATGGGTACTTTGGATTTTGCATTAATCTATAAAACTGGGCAAAACAATTAAAATAAAATAATCAAGGTTAATCTCATAATTCAGTACATTTAAGAAAAGAAAGCAAAAATTGTGTGCAGTGTTTTTATAATTTTGTTTTGATCAAACGCACGATATTTGTGCTATCTGGTGTGTCTTTGATTCACCCACAGTACTGATGTTCTTTAAAAAAAAGTGACTTTAATAATAAAAAAATAATAATGATATTAATAATCAAAAATTATACTGGTAATTATTAAGTTAGATCAATTATATCCAGAATAACATCTAATTTAATATAATATACAGTACTGTTCAAAAGGTTGGGGTCGGTAAGGTTTTTTTTTTATTTTAAAAGAAATATCTTATGTTCACTAATTCTGCATTTGGTTGGTTTGATGGAAAAAAAAACCCTGTGAAATAATATTATTACAGCACAGTAACCGTTTTCTACATTTTATTTTAGGATTCTTTGATTTAATAGAAAGTTAAAAAGAAGTTCAAAACAGCATTTATTTGAAATAGAAACCTTTTGCAATATTATAAATGTATTTGCTGTCACTTTTGATTAAGTGAAGGCATCCTTGCTGAATAAAAGAAAAATTTGCTGTTGTTGATGAAGTGCTATTGATTGGGGTTGTGGGTTGATACATACAGTATGACAAACAAGGTTGGGAAACACTTGCTTTGATTTTCACTTTACCTTTGAATCAAGCAGAGACTTCATAATACAAGAAACAATTTCTGGATTTTGTTTTGCTTTCCTCTGATTTGCAGGTATATGGGGAGTTTGCCTGGTCCAACCCCCTCCACCCAGACCTGTTCCCTGGGGTTAGGAAGATGGAGGCAGAAGTGGTGCGGATGACGTGTGCCCTCTTTAATGGAGGCCCAGACTCCTGTGGCACAGTCAGTCCTTCTCATTGTCTTCCTGAGGGAACAAAAGTTCCAAAAATGTATCAAAAGTCATATTATTCAAAAAATTATGTGAAATACTCATGGTTTCCCACTCACTGAAAAAAGGGTTTGTTGCATATTATTAATAATTATTTGCACTTGATTTGATAGCTGAATGTTGAAAAATATCTCCTTAACAGAATCTGAGGAACGCTACGAGAGTCGCGTACGTTGGCAACATTCAAACAGCAGCAGAATTAAGTTGTGTGTCTAGTGTTTTTACATCTACTGTGACAATAGAAAAACGGCTTGATTTCAGTATTTCATTCAACAAGACAGTTTTTGATACACTCCTGTAAACTGTTGAACAGTATGTTTGGGACAATTGGAGCGTTGCTCCGATCAATACCAAAAAAATCTCCATTTGCTCAGTTATCAGTCCATTGTTTAAAAATCTGAAGATTGTATTGTATAACATCAAGTTTCTTCTGTTCACTCAAACCGAACCATTTGTTTTGTGTTCCTTTAATGAAAAGGTTACTTCAGGTGGAACAGAAAGCATCCTGATGGCATGCAAGGCATACAGAGACATGGCTCATGAACGTGGCATTAAACACCCAGAAATGTATGTACTATTTCATAATACTCTGTTTAGGTTAATTTACAGTAGTTGTCAACCCACATTGTTAACGATAAAAACATATAAGTGGTTTGCTGTGGATGGCTACTTATTTACATAGGATGTATAAACAGTGCAACATTATATTTAAAAATGCGCTCAGTTTTTACTGTATTTACAGTTTTGTTTTACATTATAGAATTGGTTCTCATTAGTGCACCTTAAAGGCAGTTGTTTTATTCAATCCCATTGTGTATATATTTTTTTCTCTCCGTTTTATTTTGTCTATGCACTAGTATTGCACCAGTGAGTGCCCATGCAGCGTTTGACAAAGCAGCACATTATTTTGGGATGAAGCTCATTCACATACACCTGGACAAGAAGACCATGAAAGTCGATGTGAAGGTACTTCTGTCTGGATTGTCCAAAACAAACAGCCACATTTTTGTGAATATTGATCAGCTTGATATCTACCTAATTTTTTTGGGTCATAGGCAATGAAGAGGGCCATCTCTAGAAACACAGCAATGCTGGTGTGTTCAGCTCCTCAGTTCCCCCATGGAATTATGGACCCTGTAGTCGAAGTGGCGAAGGTAATATTTGCTTATTCAGATGAGCATGTAATCCAATACTTTTGTATTGTGGTATAAATTAATCTGCAATATATTCTGTATTTAAATATAATTAAATATTCTTTTATTCTTTTAGCTTGCAGTAAAATACAACATCCCATTCCATGTGGATGCTTGCTTGGGTGGGTTCCTAATAGTTTTTATGGAAAAGGCAGGTTTCAAACTTGATCCCTTTGATTTCCGGGTCAAAGGTGTGACCAGTATCTCAGCTGATACACATAAGGTGAGAACCTGATAGTGTGAAAAAAAAATTAATGAATCAAAAATAAATAGACTACTGTTAGATCTCTGTCCCCGCAGTATGGATATGCTCCCAAAGGCTCCTCAGTGGTGCTCTACAGTGACAAGAAATTTCGCCACTACCAGTATTTCGTAGCACCTGATTGGCAGGGAGGAATTTATGCATCTCCGTCCATTGCTGGCTCTCGGCCTGGAGGCATAATTGCTGCCTGTTGGGCTACTATGATGCATATGGGTGAGAAGGGATACGTTGAGGCCACCAAGAAAGTTGTTGAGACAGCCCGCAAAATCAAAGCAGGGTCAGTATTAATATAATAACATAATTATAAAACACATGAAAGACATGGACAAGGTGTTGCTTTAAATGTATATAAACTGTGGTAAATGTACATTTGCATGGCAAGGTAACATTTTACTTGCCAAGAAAGGCACTGTACACAGAAGCAACATGTTAAAAAAAGCACTCTCTTCCCACAGAATCCATCAAATAGATGGGTTGTTTGTTTTCGGGGACCCAGAGGTGTCTGTGGTGGCACTAGGCTCCGATGTTTTTGATATCTTTCGCTTATCCAATGCACTGACTTCAAAGGGCTGGAATCTCAACACTCTGCAGTTCCCATCTAGGTATGGTAAAAAAAAGTGTACAATGTGGAATGTGCAGGTTATGCAAACTAATGCGAAGGCATCCGTGCATCTTTGTTCAGGTGTTGTTCCTTAGATCATTGTTGGTGGCTCTTTTGTTGTTATCTTTCAGCATCCATATTTGTGTCACAATGCTACACACACAGCCTAGTGTAGCTGAGCAGTTCATTAGTGATGTGAAGAGAGAAGTAGCCACTATCATGAAGAATCCTAAAGAGAAAACTACAGGAATGGTGAGTTTCTTTTTCATTAGACATACCATTCACTTAATATTTTACTTATAAGTTTGGCTTACAATAGGAGTCTACAATACTGTTTAAAAGTTTGAGGTCAAACTTCTAACATGCTGATTTGGTGCTCAACAAACATCTCTTCTTCTTCTTATTATTATTATTATTATTATTAATATAAAAAATGTGCTGTTTAATATTTTGGTGGAACTTTATTTTTTTAGGATTTTCATGAATAGAAAGTTCAAATGTCTTACTGTCACTTTTGATCAGTTTAATGCATACTTGCTTGAATAGAAGTATTAATTTCATAAAAATCTTTCTAAAAATCTCACCCCATACTGTATTTCTACACGATGACAAAATGCACTTGTAACTGTACAAATGTAAACTGATTTTCATCTTATCAAATTCTGTCTAGTCATTAAAAAAAAAGGTATGACTGCTTTGGTACCCCTGAATTAACTTTCCCCTTTATGTTTGTAGGGAGCCATCTATGGCATGGCCCAGTCCATTCCTGACCGATCAATGGTGACTGAGGTCTCACAGGGCTTTTTAGACTGCCTCTATAGCACTGAGGTGCCCAAGATACAGAGCAAGCACCACAAAAATCATAAGAACCACTTGAATGGCAACTCCAAAGCGCACTGAGATTGACTCCCGGGGTCTCCATCCTTAGCTGGCTGAAGGGATGTTCACCACAATCATCTAATCATTCATTTTCTTCATTATGTCATCTATTCACAACTAACTATTTTATGTATAAGCCATAGTCACCTGACATTTTGGGATTTGTGACTAAGGAGCGACAGTCTGTAAGGCTATATAGACAGCTGCACAAATATCTATGAGTCTGTGAAGGGTCTGGGACTTATTCGTTTAATTTTGGTGACCAGTGAGTGGAGTTTTACTTGTTTCATTTCTTAAATTTCTTATTTTTATGACCAGTGCACACCATATGTTTTTGATTGCATTTCCACTATTACTTTTGGAAGTGTTTTCTTCCACTTAAACCTCAGGATACCACATCACATTGATTTTACATTTTATTGAAAAGCTGTTTCCAGGAATTAAATAGTGCAGATTAGACCAAAATCCATAATACTACCGGCATGGATAAGCCATGGGTATTAGTATTTTAAATATTCCCAATATCTACTTCACAATAGAAACTTGAAAACATTACAGACCATTTTAGGATGGTAGTACTGCTCAGGTGAACCTGTATAGCAAATGTTTAATTTTATTTATTTATTTTAAATTCCCCATAACTAGGATAGATTTGATAATCCAGTCTCAAAACATTCATCTTATTTAAGAGAAACTATCTCTCAGATTTTAAGTTACCTATGGAAAATGATATCAGGGCAAAACTTAACAAATCCACCCACCAGGTTGTGTAGCTCAACCATATTTCCAGGTTCAAATACCCATCCATTTGGGTTTTCAATGATCACATTTCACCCTATCTACCTCAGATCTAAAATAATTGTACACGTAATCATTACTTTTTTCCCTTAAGTCCAAATCCTGAAAAATGTCACGTAAGTGGGCAGTTTGATGATCAGTCATTGTCATGCTCCAGGTTATGGTACTCACTGACAACGGTTTTCAGAGAGTCAAAGACCCCCTTGATTCATGAGACTTTCTTTTGTGTGTTGTATTTGTTTGGGATCTTTGTTTCAGCTGAACTTAACTGAATGATAGCTAAGGCCTGGAACAGCAAGAAGGGAAATTAATTTTGTGCATGAAGTCTGTGATATGAGGAAGCGATGAAATGGTACCATGGAAAAATCACACCAGATCTTGTCAGCAGTGTAATCTCTTAAGTGCTCATAATATTTGTGACCACTGTGTGTTTTTTATATTTTAAATCACTAATATACTGTCTCATATTTCAATGTGTGTGTTTTTTAATTCAGTAATTTCCATGTACTTTTTTTAACCTCTTTTTGGGGTGCTTCAAGTTGGAGGTAGGACTGTTTGCTTCTGTATGATACCACTGTGGTACAGTGTAGTCTCAAGAACTGTAACATGCCTTAGGCTAGGACATAGATGTGGATATTTGTCTTCAAACAGTTACTCTTCTTGCCTAAATGAAGCATTTCAATGTGTTTATGCAATAATCTGTAATTACTGTAACTACTGAAACTGAGGCACCTTGATCTGAATTTTTGAAGCATTACATGACCTCAACGGTTATGGTTGTATAAAGCACAAGACTAACAGCATTCACCTAAATGCCTTCCACTGACGTCAGGGTGTGTGCTATTAGGTTAACACAGTAGCTACATCAGCCTCAGGGACTAGGCCTTTTCCACATCATGCAATCCATTTCAATTTTGTCCTGTTTTTGTTGTTCCTATATAAATCAATAAACTTTGTCTTGAAATAAATATGCTGGTCAGCAATAGATTTTCTTTTCACTGTTTTACTGAATAAGGGGCTGTTCACTCAGAATTCGTGTGTTGCATTCATTGCACTGCTTTCCATTATTTTTCTATGTAAATGTGCTTGACAGACATGTTGAGCTTGTGTCTTTTGCAGCATTCTAAAAACATAGCGCACAATTTAACAGTTCTACTTTTAAAAATCTTTAAAAAAAAAAGAAAAATCATTCCACTGCCCTGCATCTCACTTCTACAAACACAGGGTTCCAAAAAATGTGATGCTCAAATTAAAAAAAAAAAAAAAGATTTGTATTTGTTGGCACCGATAGCCTTGAGGGCAGCGTGCTGACAAACAGATGCCACTACGGGCATCCCGAGTTCAAATCCCATCTCGTGGACCTTTCCTGCTCACACTTCACTTCCTGTCTTTATACTGTCCCGTCTAAGGCAAAATGCCAAAAATAATATTAAAACAAACAAAAAAAAAAGTGTATATTTTTATTCCTTTGCGTCTCATGTTTTTAAAATGCAAAAACATGACTGTCGTTCACACAAAACAGTACTACAAAATGGAAAAGAATGCAATGCCTTGAGACAGGCTTTTAAAACTTGAACGCGGCATGCAATTAGGCGCAACTGTCACTCTCGAGCACATTTACAAAAACATGTTCCATGTAAACCAGGCTTATGTTACATAAGTTCAACATGTTTTGAGGCCCTGTGATCTTTTTGCTTTTTTTTCAGAGCTGGGGGCTGTTTCATAAAACAAGTTTACCAAAAAAGTCAGGCTCATTTCAGTTAGTCTGACTTATTGTCATTTGATTTGTTTCAAAATAAATCAGACTAAATAAAATAAGCCTGGCTTATTTGGTAAACTTGTTTTATGAAACAGGCCGGTGATGATACATTGATTTCACAGTGCCAAAGTTGGCAAATATCCACTAACCAAGTCATCACTGCATCAAATGGAAATAAAGGCACCATATATTTACTTTTAAGATTTTAAGCCATAGAACGCAGTAAGGTAATAGTGCTTGACCGGTATCTTAGTGTGCTAGCAATTCTCATCTGTAGTACGTTTCTGTATTGTGTGAATGTAAAATGATATAGTGATCCTGATTGTTCCATTAATACTTATTAGGAAATGATTAGGCGTAACAGGCAGACTACACACAGTCAAAACTGATAGGGTTATAACTGTGGTAAATTAAGTTTCACAATATTTTTGGTCCAGTTTTACAGGCTACAGAGGTCGAATGACAAGCTGTCAAATGACAGGATCCATTCAAAGGACAGAGGCCTGATCTATAAAGGTTGCAAGTGTGATGTCACGCTGTGAGAGTCCTCCACATTCATGAGTACTGAGGGTGATCTGAACCTACCAGAGAGAAAACAAGCAGAGTGTCAATAGAATTTAATTAATACACATTCCTTGTCTTACTGACAATTAACCAGTGCATGTTTTTTCCAACTAAAAAAAATCATCAAAATGTAATTTGTTTTCTTTTTGTCTCTTGACTTTGGTTTATGAAAAAACAAACAAACATTTTTCTAAGTTATTCAATGTACTATGTTATTTAATATATAATTATTTTCTGAATTATATTTTTACAAGAATACTAAATATTAACCATTTATAATTAACATTATATTTTAAAAATAAACACTACTGCAATCAAAGCCATGACCCTCAATCTATTAAAAAATGGTACACTGATGAGCGGTATTATGTATTTACCTTATTATACACGTTAAACCATTCAGGGTGATGATCCATTTTCTCAGCCTGCAGTGCTACTCTGGACATGAACCCAAAAGCCTAGAGGGTAAAGTATGGGATGATTTTAGAGTCAAAATGATTTATAGATGCACGCACAATTATCCATGGACTGTATATATTTTATGCGTGTATCTTACTAACCACAAACAAATGCCTTTCAA